>JAZHEH010001100.1:0-226747 GCA_036589455.1 Ateles fusciceps
CCAGGTAACTAATTAAATTAGGGCAGAAATAAATAATTCCTTTGAGACCAACTAGAACAAGACACAATATACCAGAATCTCTGGGGCACAGCTAAAGCAGTGTTTAGAGGGAAATTTATAGCACTAAAATCCCCACAGGATAAAGCAAGAAAGATCTAAAATCAACACCCTAACATCACAATTAAAAGAAACATAGAAGCAAGAGCAAACAAATTCAGAGCTCTACAGAAGACAAGAAATAACCAATATCAGAGCAGAACAGAGGGAGATAGAGACACAAAAAACCCTTCATAAAAATCAATGAATCCAGGAACTGGTTTTTTGAAACAAATTAACAAAATAGATAGACCACTAGCCAGAATAATAAAGAAGAAAAAGAGAGAAGAATCAAATAGACACAATAATAAATGATAAAGGGGATATCACCACCATCTTACACAAATAGAAACCACCATCACAGAAGACTATAAACACCTCTACACAAATAAACTAGAACATCTAGAAGAAATGGATAAATTCCTGGACACATACATCCTCCCAAGACTAAACTAGGAAGAAGTCAAATCCCCAAATAGACCAATAACAAGTTATGAAATTGAGGCTGTAAATTAATAGCCTACTACCCCCCCAAAAAAAAGCCCAGGACCAGACAGATTTACAGCCAAATTCTACCAGAGGTACAAAGAGGAGCTGGCACTATTGCCTCTGAAACTATTCCAAACAATAGAAAAAGAGGGATTCCTCCCCTACTAATTTTATGAGGCCAGCATCATCCTGATACCAAAACCTGGCAGAGACACAACAAAAAAAGAAAATTTTAGGCCAATATCCCTCATAAACATCAATGTGAAAAATCTAAAAAAATATTGACAAACCAAATCCAGCAGTACATCAAAGCTTATCCACCGTAATCAAGTCACCTTCATCTCTGGGATGCAAGGCTGGTTCAACATACACAAATCTATAAACGTACTCTATCACATAAACACAACCAATGACAAAACCACACGATTATCTTAATCGATGCAGAAAGGCCTTCAATAAAATTCAAAACCCCTTCATGCTAAAAATACGCAATAAACTAGGTAATGGTGGAACATATCTCAAAATAATAAGAGATATTTATGACAAACCCATAGCCAATATCATACTGAATGGGCAAGCTGGAGCACTCCCTTTAAAACCAGCACAGACAAGGATACCCTCTCACCACTCCTATTCAACATAGTATTGGAAGTGCTGGCCAGGGCAATCAGGCAAGAGAAAGAAATAAGGGTATTCAAGTAGGAAAAGATAAAGTCAAATTGTCTCTGTTTGCAGATGACATGATTGTCTTTTTAGAAAACCCCATTGCAGAAAACATAAATTTAACCTTTTCTTACACCTTACGCAAAAATAAACTCAAGATGGATTAAAGACTTAAACATAAAACATAAAACCATAAAAACCCTAGAAGAAAACCTAGACAATACCATTCAGGACACAGGCACGGGCCAACACTTCATGACTAAAACACCAAAACAATGGCAACAAAGCCAAAATTGACAAATAGGATCTAATTAACTAAAGAGCTTCTGCACAGCAAAGAAACTATCATCAGAGTGAACAAGCAACTTACAGAATGGGAGAAAATGTTTGCACATCTATCCATCTGACAAAGGGCTAATATCCAGAGTCTACAAGGGACTTAAAGAAATTTACAAGAAAAAACAATCCCATCAAAGTGGTCAAAGGATATGAGTAGACACTTCTCAAAAGAAGACATCTCATGAGGCCAACAAACATATGAAAAAAGCTCATCATCACTGATCATTAGAGAAATGCAAATCAAAGCCACAATGAGATACCATCTCATGCCAGTTACAATGGCAATCATTAAAAAATCTGGAGACAAATGCTGGAGAGGATGTGGAGAAAAAGGTACACTTTTACACTCTTGGTGGGAGTGTAAATCAGTTCAACCATGGTGGAAGACAATGTGGCATCTTAAGGATCTTAGAACCAGAAATTCCATTTGACCCAGCAATCCCATTACTGGGTATATACCCAAAGGATTATAAATTATTCTGCTATAAAGACACATGCACACGTATATATATTGCAGCACTGTTCACAATAGCAAGACTTGGAACCAACCCAATGCCCATCAATGATTGACTGGATAAAGAAAATGTGGCACATATATGTCATGGAATACTATGCAGCCATAAAAAGGATGAGCTCATGTCCTTTGCAGGTACATGGATGAAGCTAGAAACCATCATTCTCAGCAAACTAACACAGGAACAGAGAACCAAACACTGCATGTTCTCACTCATAAGTGGGAATTGAACAATGAGAACAGATGGACACAGGGAGGGGAACATCACACACTCGGGCCTCTAGGGGATTGGGGGCTAGGGGAAGGGATAAGCTTTAGGAGAAATAGCATATGTAGATGACAGGTTGACGGTGATGACACAGCAAACCACCATGGCATGTGTATACCTATGTAACAAACCTGCATGTTCTGCACATGTATCCCAGAACTTAAAAGTATAATTTTAAAAATGCTGACCAAATTATTTGTTCACTGTAAAATTAATTGTAAGTTGGTGTTGCCAGGAGAGCTCATTACTTAGTTACCATGTATTCCCTCTCATCTCCTGCTTTGTTTATAAAGCTAAAAGCAAATTACTTAGGACAGCAATGTCAAATCGCTTTCTTTTCCCAAAGCATCTGATTTTAGCGCTGTGTGTGTTTTAAAAGCCCCTGCCTCAACTTAGGCAAATAGAACCTTCGTTTACCATGCTATTCCCATCCCGCCTCCTGAAACTTCTGAAAAAGGCAGAGTGGAGTAATTGTTTCAGACATCTGCTTAGCATACTTTAAAGTGCATATAAGTTCTTTTTCAGTTTCATTTGAAACCCCAGCTGTCTTCACCGAAGTCTTATAATCAATCTGAATTAAGTTGTCCTACTTCTCCTAATAAGTCTCTTACTAAGTTCTGCATCAGCCTCTTAGGGAGACTTAAGCTAATTCATGTAGAATTGCCATTTTCTACTAATTCATTTGTCAGCTCTCCAAATTCCAACAAAAACAATTGCAAAGACTATTAATTTGGCTCTTCATAAACAACTTATGTAAGTGTAGTATACATTGGAACCAAACAAACAATTTAAAACAGTGGGTGGAGGAAATGGGTTGATGGCGTTCAAAACGCTTTCTTTTTTGACTGTTATGAAATGCCTTCCACATTGAAAGCATAAAGCCATTTATTTAATAAGGGAAACATCCTTTTGCTTTTACTTTCATAAATAAGATAATGACTGAGTGAACTTTGCTTAAAGATAGAAAAAGGCTTTAGAACAGTTGGAAAGGGAACATATTCTTTTTATTATTAAACTTATTTTAATTTGGACTTCTTTGTGTTAGTTTGATGGACTGTGATAAAAGAAGGAGCTAGAATTGGTTACTATTGTTATTGCATTCAATCAGAGTTGTACAGCTACTCTTCTGGTCATGGGATCTTTAGGAGAACATGGATAATCAAAGTGTTCAGCTAATGAGTTCATCTGACATTATTCTACTCAAGAAGTGTTTAATTAGAAAATAAAAATTTCTCCAAAGAATACCATCATTCCTACGATTTCAAGACAACTATATCAAAATCTGATCCTATAATATGCCAATCCTGTTTGCTAGGATTTATTCTAGAAGTTTTGTTTGTGGCTGGTAATAATTATAAATACTATTCCTCAAGAGTCTTAGATAATAAAAGATTATTCAAAAAACTTAATATACTCTCAGTATTAAAGGATATACAAATGCATTCATTTATTAATTTATGATATGGTTAAAACCTATACCCAGAGAAGTCTCATCTCATTATAGAGTGTGAACATTTAATTTATTTCAAAAATAAATATTATATTGAGAGTTGTATTAATGGCATCTTAGTTTTCCTGGGAATATTATTATTAAGCACCAAGCTGAGGGAGCAAGGATTTGTATTAGCTTGTGCACACATGTGCATATACCATATTAACTAGAAACAGTGCTAAAATGTGAGTTATTTATTTAACTGAAATTCCATATTTCCTTAGAAAATGAAATCACACAGCCAATATATACTTTTAATTATTTTTTGACATCTACCAAAGTTGTGACTAGAATAGTTCACAATTCTGTTACTTTCCTACCATAAATAAAACAGGAAATGTTTTAAGATCAAATAACCCAAGGAGTTGGCTTCTTCCTATCATGCTTGACAATTACAGTTTTCAAAATTTATCCATTAACATTGACACCAATATTACGCCTTATCCAACCTGACATTAACTAAGTTAAGCAATGGCATTGAATAATTGTTCTTGGTAAATCAGTTTTCTGGGTATTAAGGGAACAGATGTGTCTGTGATACTAATGTAACTTTCTCATTTTAATGGGGCCTAAGAAAGAACTTTTTCATAATAAGATTTTTTCGTGTTAAAATAATATTTTTAGTTATAATTTACACTTACTGTAGATTTTTCTATTTAAAAGCATCTTCCAAAAGCAGTGATTCGCAAACTTTTTTTACTTCAGTTATCTTAACAGCCAAGAAGACATATCCTGATATCTCCCACTTCCACTTACCTGTCTCCTTTTTTCGATGAGCATGATATTTCTTTGATGGTTCTTGTTTTATTTTTTTAATCTCACATCAATTTTATATTTTCCATAATGCATTCATCATGTTTTAATATGAAGATGCTTTTTTCTTCAAATTCTGAAGTAAATGAATCTTTCAGTACATTCACCTATGAACATGAAAGTATAAGTTTAGTTTTACAATATGAAGGATTGTCTAGTTTGTGCAGGCTTTGTCTTTTGCCATCAACTTGTTTATGTATACAGACAAAAGAGCAGACCCTTGCTATTTCAAATTTATCTTTTGCAGTTTCATCTGATTATTGTGATCCAAAGTTCCATGACTAGTAGCTCTTAATTTCGAACGTGTATTATTTGAAGCCTTTGTGTACAATCACTTAACCAATGAGTTATACGGTGTTTTAAGTCAGATTCCATGAATGCAGACCTTGAGAACAGGGGTCTAGGTGCCTGTAAATTTATAGAGGGTCTGCTCTCCAAAGAAGCCTGTATTGGAGTTAGGGAGGCATAATACAGGAGAAGAAAGAGCCCAGCAAGTGTGCCATTTCAGGTGAAACCTCGCATTGTGTCTGATCCAGAGAGAAAATGAGCCCTGGAACAGAAACCACACTGTGGAGCTGTGCTTTCATACCAGTCATTTGTGTCACTGACATGCTAGCAAATATTTGTCAACTAGCTCTGAGGTGCGATGAATCCCGGTGTGTATCAAAACCAGTTTTGATGGTGTAAATACTCGCACTACTGCTGATTTCCAGCTACCAACATAATGTCACTGAATGTGGAATGGGGGAGGAGACACACACAATTGGCTCTTGGGCTCTGCTGCAGCACATCACTGGCTGTGGTCCACTCCTGGGATATCTGTTACCGCCTGGGCCAGGCGGCCCCCATAAGCAGAGGTCACATCTGGAGAAGGCAGGCAGCTATAAGACATTAATAGTCAACCATCACAGCAGATGGAGGATGGATGCCCAGGATAGGTAAAGTGTCCCCCCTGGGGAGGGATAGCATGGGGAGAAATGCCAGATATAGGTGATGGGGAGGAAGGCAGCAAATCACACTGACATGTGTGTACCTATGCAACAATCTTGCATGTTCTTCACATGTACCCCCAAACCTAAAATGCAATAAAAATATTAAAAAAATAAAATAAAATAACTAAACCTAGTAATCCACTCACTCTACATACTTAACATGTTTTTTTTTGTTTGTTGGTTGGTTTTTGTGTGTGTGTGTTTTTTTTTCTTTTTGGAGATGGAGTTTTGCTCTTGTTGCCCAGGCTGGACGCAATGGTGCAATCTCGGGCTCACCGCAACCTCCGCCTCCCGGGTTCAAGTGATTTTCCTGCCTCAGCCTCCCGACTAGCTGGGATTACAGGCTTGTGCCACCACGCCTGGCTAATTTTGTATTTTTAGTAGAGATGGAGTTTCTCCTTGTCGGTCGGGCTGGTCTCTAACTCCCAACCTAGGTGATCCTCGGCCACCTCAGCCTCCTAAAGTGCTGGGATTACAGGCGTGAACCACCATGCCTGATCTCAACATGGCTTTTTAACACTGTTTTGTTTTTGCATGCACAGTGATTCTTTATAAGTAATGAGAATTTTTTTTTCTTTATGGAAATTCACCTACCCTCCACCCTACCATCAAGTTATTCATCAGAATTAGTGATGGAAGAGAAGAGTTAGTGAATGAAAAAGTCTAAGAAAGGGCAACTATTGGTAAGAAAATGGCCTCATAAGTGAGTTGGGCTTTATAGTTATGGAATCTGTAAATGTATAGGCATTCAAGTTTTACAGACATGATCACTGAGAATGTCAAGAATTTTCAGTGGCAATGCATCACACTTTAGCATACATCAGAATAACCAGGAGGGCTCTGTAGAAACTCAGGTTGGTGAACTCCTTCCCCAGAGTTCCTGATTCAGGATGTCTGGGGCAAGGCTAAGAATTCCCAACTGGTTCCCAGGTGATCGTGATGCTGCTGGTTCAGAGATACACTCGAGCACATTCAATAGTAAAACTACTGTATGTGTATGTGAATACATATTTTGTGTACTGTTAGCATTTCTTCAATCACAAATAATAAATGTATCATTTATTATTTCTTTTATAATTATCAATATCCAGAATATTTAGTTCAAAAATGAATTCAGGCACGTGGCCTCCTGTTAGATTGATTAATAGTTTAGGTAGGGGAGAATGATAGGGAGCATTGTTTCACTCAGGAACCTTGAAATGAATAATGGTTTCTTGTCTAAATCTCACTTGTGGAAGACATTGACAGTTGTTTATTTCATTTTTCCTGTTGGTATTTCAATGACACCAGTACAATTTCAGGGTTGCTTTAGATGACCAACAGCATAACTTGCCTTCCAGTATTAATACTTTAACATTAAAAATATGTAGTGATGGCTGGCCATGGTGGCTCACACCTGTAATCCCAGCACTTTGGGAGGCCAAGGTGGGCAGAATTGCTTGAGCTCAAGAGTTTAAAACCAGTCTGGGCAACGTAGTGAAAGCTCATTTGTACAAAAAAATACAAAAATTAACCAGGTGTAGTGGCATGTGCCTGTAGTCCCAGCTACTTGAAAGGCTTGGGCAGGAGGATTGTTTGAGCCCAGGATGTCAAGGCTGCAGTATGCCCTGTTCACTCCATTGCACTCCAGGCTGGGTGACAAAGCGAGACCTTTCTCTCTCTCTCTCTCTCTCCTCTCGCTCTCGCTCTCTCCCTCCCCCCTCTCCCCTCTCTCTATATAGTCACATAACTTTTTTCTTTGTGTAAATGTTTTTTTGCATTTACCAATAAAAGAATTACATTTTAATATTCTCCTTACAGTTTCCTACCAAACATACTGATAATAAAATTGTAAATAGTACTTTATAGAGTTTCTGAATCTAGGACATTAAAAATAGTTGGGATCAGTCAACACTTTTGAAGTAAAATGTACTTGCTGCATATGAATAGCTGATAGCTTCTCCAGGAGTTCCTACATTTTATAACTTAGCTCTGTCTACCCCTTGAGGCTCTATGTTCAGGGGAAGAGTATATTTTTGTGTGTAGAAATAGAGATGAGGGCCAGGCACGGTGGCTCATGCCTGTAATCCCAGCACTTTGGGAAGCCAAGGCAAGTGAGTCACGAGGTCAAGACCAGCCTGGACCAAGATGGTGAAACCTTGTCTCTATTAAAAATACAAAAATTAGCCTGGCATGGTGGCACTTGCCTGTAATCCCAGCTGCTCAGGAGGCTGAGGCAGAGAATTGCTTTAACCTGGGAGGCAGAGGTTGCAGTGAGCCGAGATCGTGCCGCTGCATTCCAGCCTCGGTGGCAGAGTAAGACTCCATCTCAAAAAACAAACAAAAAAAAAAAAGGAAAAGAAAAGAAAGAAAAAGAAATAGAGATGAGGTAAAAGTGTGAGAGCAACTGGGAGGAAGTCTAAAATAGTCTTAACTGAAGTGATTGAGGAAGAGGGATTTTTCTCAAAAATGGTGCAAAAAACCAATGTACTAAATATCTGTGAAAAAGTTCATGGTTCTGGTATAGGGTGAGTGATATATGAAATGCGAATTATGGGATAAACGTAATGGAAACAAATGTCTTAAAATTTGCTTTTAACATTAAACAAGAAACATAAAACACAAACTTTTCCCTTATTCTGGAATCTGAAAGAAGAGAAGGATGAGAAAAAAATGAAATTCTACATTAGAAGCTATTTGATTAATGTTCAATGTAAAATTGAAACAGCTATGGTCAAACTCACTCAAATCAAGTGTACGTTAAATACTTGAGTTAACTGAATTAGGCAGAATAAGGGCACATTAATGTTCAATGTTGTTGAAAATTGGTCCACATATCATTGTTATGCTTTTTGTTTGTAAACCTCAATATTTATTAAATTTCCACAGTATGTTCAGCCCTGAAATGTGAAACTCTCTTAACCAGAATGAGGCTGGAGAATCTAACACTAAGATAAATTTCTATGTTCTTTTAAGGAATTGATTTGTATGGTGATTTTTTTTTTCTTCATTTAGTTAAGAGCCTGCCAGTCCTGTTTCAAAACATACTTCTTTTTAGAAGTTTGATTTTCTGGGATTTTGCATCATTATACACTCAACTGACTCATTTAGAACTTTTTCCTATCAAATATTCACATTCTATCATCATCATCTTAACATGGCATAAGCAAGTTAATGAACAGAGTAAGTCAATTTGTTGGCAATATATGCCAAAGTACAGAAATTAAGTAGAAGCAAAAGTGAATGAGAGTCTTTGGCACTATATTGGTGTTTTTTAAGAACCAATGACAAACTACTGCTGAGTTTCTTTTTATTTACTTTTTTCTTACTGTTAAAACATTGTAACCCATTTTGAGATCTATCCATTGTTGTGAACCTAAAGCCTATTATGTCTTTATTAAATAATACCCATATAACTGACCTGTGATTTAAGTTTCTTATCTGCCCCCCAAGCAAGTAGGCTACATGCAACAGCATTTCACCTGCTTCACCTTCTACTTGCCAGTTGCTTTTTGGTCTTCACATATTTCTAGCAGGGATGGAGCTAAAACAAGGGAATGGTCCATTGTTTTAGACCTTCACAAAGCCAATACGCTAGAATCTCCACAAAGGTTACCCAATATCAAAGTGACTTTTGTGCATCCAATAAAACATAAGGTTAAAAGAAATACAGAAATATAGGCTAAACAAATGAGCATAAATTCTGTTACTCCTTTGGCTTATGGTATGAATAAAATATTACCTTCGAACTACCCCCCGTTTTCTTTAAAAACGTTGAAGGAAGACATTTGCAGTCTTTTCTGCTATAAAACTGCCTAGGGTTTGGGGTTGATTGTTGTATGCAAGAGGGGTCTTGGTGAATCAGACCCACTTTGAATCTAAAATTACTGAATTCTTAGTGAAAAAAATTATTTTAAAAAGATTTTTGAACTTTTTCTACTGAAATTGTATTGTCCTTTAGATAATGCAGCTTCACCCCTGCAGATTTTTGAGGGTACTAAATAATACTCCTCTTTTGAAAACGAAAAAGTCTATTACTATTAAATATATATGTTAGTTGAATACCAATCACTTTTTCTAAAGGGTAGATTTGGCCAAAGACTGATTTTTTTCTTTTTATATCACATCTGAGAGCATTGTTTAGACAGCTTGACACTTAGACTAATTTATGTAAGTAGTAATTTATTCATCATTTGTATGTACTTAACTGGACATTATCATGATAGCAGTTGTCATAACAGACTATTACAGGATATGAAATTAGATATTACCTTAAGATGTGATCAGAAAAATCAGAATATTATCTTGAAAATATCAGTTTTATGGTGAGAAAAATGACAAACTGAATATTGACTCCAGAAGCTAGACCTTTCACATATGCAGGTGTTCATAGAGGTAAAAATAACAAGTAATAATATATCCACAGGGCCCATATTGCTCAGAAATGAATACATAAGACTTTCTTTTCAGTCTCAGAATATGATGGAAAGACCAACCATTATTTTTAAAATTTCACAATCTAATTTTTAAACAGGATGTTACACAGACTTTAATGAAAAAAATTCACTTTATGTTCCTTTCATTTGATTTTATGTAGTTGAATATCCTGCTTTTCTCTTTTATTTTCAAGAAATAAAGCTGTTTTAGAAAGACTAAAAATATTAATTATGTTTAGGAACTACAACAATCTCAAAGTAAAATTGGACATTGAAGGACATTTTGCAATCCTTTTTAGCTCTCTTCTGTGTATTATTTTTATCTCAGTTCTTAAAAAAATTTGTATTCATCTTTGATTCATTTCTGCTTTAGTATTTCTAAGTTAATAATATATTGAATGAAAAATCAAATCAATAAAAATCCATTTTGTTTCAGTTTGAGTAGTGAGTGCCTTCCCTCTAGAACCAAAATTCAATAAATGTGCTCCATGTAAAGCAAACTAGGTACAGCATATTGCACGGGTAACTCACAACCCTTGATTCTTCTATTAATCATTATTCATACATGCAGAAGTAGCTTAATTAGCTTTAATAAGTAAATACAGAATCTCTTTGAGACTGCTATCTACAATATTATACTTTGTTCTGCATTTTCTTGGTCAAAAATTTCATTTTATAGCTATGAATACATTTTGGTTTAGAATTTTTTTCTTTATAAGCCTGTATAGTAATAGTCATCATTTAAATGAAATAATATTCATTAGCCTTAAGGTGCTTGATTACAGAGACTTGGTCTATTTTGTGCTATATTTCCAGTGCCTGAAATATTTTCTGGTTTATAATAGGTACTCAATAATAGTTTTGGAATAAATAAATAAATTTGTACAAAAGCATAGATATGCATGACCCTTAAAAATTATTTTGCAAATACTTTGCTCCATTTGCCACCACCTTATTTCTGGTCGTTGTTACTTCTTGTCTCTGTCCACGAACAATCTTGATCCCTTCTTTCTTCTTTCCTCAATGACCACAAGTTATACTGATCTACTTGAGATTTTCCAGATGACTATTTCATGTCCAGAGGCACATGCCTCTTCTATTGTTCCCCTCCGTGAATGATTTCAGCCACCTTATCTACTCAGGAGATCTCTCCCAACCTGCATCAGCATCCTTCTTTGCACCTTACAAACTCTGTGACTCAACTTCTCATAATGTGGATTGCATTGTTTTTTTTAATATCCCATTAAATTGTATACCTCTGCTAATGATTGTGAGTCTGTTGAGAGTTCCATTTTTCCAGTGGATGATAGGTATATACATTATATATACACATACACACACATACACACACACACACACATACATATGTGCACAATATCTAGTGGATATAAAACATGTATTTATAAGTGAGTAGTAATTAAATCTAAAAGAGTTGCCAAGGAAATGCCATTACTGTTTTGCAGACATCATTCTACATTGTAAAGGCCGTCTCATTCAAGACTCATCACAATCTTGATCCCAGAAAACCCCCATGATTCATCTTTTACAGCCGCTCTCTACTTCATGCTTTAAGTTATTAAGCTACTTACTTTTCCTCTGACATACATTAGACTTTCCTACCTCTTACCCTTTATTTAAGTTCTGAACACATAGCTTCTTCCCCCACACTGTGCTTCCTCTTTATCAGTTTCATGTACCTACTTTCCAATGTCTAGTTTGAGGAAAACTTATAAGGCTACATGATAGAGGTTGCCCCTGGGTGTTATAAGAAATCAGCCCCAAAAAGGTAGCTACCCGACAAAGGATCATAGTCTGTGACTGTCATGGATAAACTTACTACCCACTGCTTTGCAGAGTCTCCCTGGAGTATCCTGAATAGGACCTTGTATGACTTTATATTCCAAACATTGCCTGTCTTAACTGATTATAGGTAAGCTAAACTGATTATGCTTAAATGATTATAGGTAAGCTAAAAGAAGGAGAAATATGCCTAAACTTCTCATCCATCTTTGTGACAGCCTTAAGTATACATGTTACTATCCTTTTTCTACACAAGTGGAAAATATTTGTAAATGAACTTTGTTACCATCTAATATTTGATGACTTCTAGTTCATATCATTATTTAAGTAACTTTTCTTTAGTGGAAAAACCCAAAAATTAGAGAGGCACAGAGAGAGAGAGAGAGAGAGAGAGAGAGAGAGAGAGGTCATCTGTAATCTCAGCCCCAGCGTCTATAATCCCAATCCCTTCAAGGGCCTCTTTGGGCAAAGAAGAAAAAGGCACTGTTTCTCTGAAGAGATTCCCAGTCCTATGCCGAGGCTAACCAACTTGGTAGCAGAGCCCAGGTTGGATTTCAATTGGATTTTACTATTCTGCTCTACATGATGGCCTTGGTATGTAGTCTTCTAGTCTTTTCATATATAAATATTTTTAATGCTTTTATTCAGTGTTGTGAAAATGCCCTCCAAAAGGTACACTAAGTTGTACCACCACCAACAAGCAGAACATATTTTCCTTGAATAGGTTACTTCCTCTTTTTTTTCCACTTACTCCATTTTATTTTAAAAATCCCTGGTAGAGACCAAAAACTGAAATGTTTTATTCTTGCCCAAAAAGTGAGAGATGCTTCAGAAATTACCACATGCTCCAATATAAAATAAATCAAATGATATAGATATAAATAATTCAGATATGGAATTTAAGGAAAATGAGCGGCTTTCTCTTATTTAGGAACTTGGTGTCAGGTTTCTGTAGGAAACTGTGTTTGTGAAGCAATCTGAGAATAGTTATTTGTCTGAAGTGTTAGTAATTAGTGTAGAAGTGCCTAATTCTCTTGACTGCTTGTTCTTTAATAAAAATGTATTGAGGGATTATCATGTAGTAGGTGCTGGCATATACTGGTGAAAAACAATAATACAGAATTGCCTTAATAAATTTTCTGGCCTTGGGGAGGAACAATGAATAAATGAATAGGCAAATATATATGCACTGGCAAATTGTGATCAGCGTTAAGAAGGAAAATAGGGTGCTGAGAGTCAGGGAAAAAGGAGACAATTTAGATAGGGCAACCAACTGGGGATAGGCCATCTTTAATAGTCACATATAACTGAGATCTGAAGTATATGAATAAGAGCCAGCTAGGCATAAAGCAGATATATAAAACTTTAACCAGAGGGAACAGTGTATCTGAAGGTTCTAAGTCAACAGTAAGCTTGGGACAGGCACGGTGGCTCATGCTTGTAGCCCCAATACTTTGGGAGGCTGAAGTTGGAGGATTACTTAATCCCCAGGAGTTTGAGACCAGCCTGGTAAACATAGAGAGACCCTGTCTCCACCAAAAAAAAAAAAACAAACAAACTTAAAAAAAATACCCATGCCAGTGGTGTGTGCCCGTAGTCCTGGCTAACTTGGGAGGCTGAGGTAGGATTGCTTGAGCCCAGGAGTTCAAGGCTGCAATGAGCTATGATTGCACCACTGCACTCCAGCCTGGGCAACAGAGAGAGACCCTGTCCAAAAAAAAATAATTTAAAAAAAGCTTGATGTGTTCTAGGAACTCAGCATCTTCTAAGTTCTTGTTAGAAATGCCAAATTCTCAGGCCTACCTTAGACCCACCGAATCAAAAGCACTAAATGGGATTCAGAAGTCTCTGTGTTAACAAGCCTTCCACATGATGATGAAATGCACACTATCGTGTGAGAATCACTGCCTTAAACTGGTGTTTGAGCTATTTAGGGGAGGGAGAGAGCAAGACAATACCTCCATTGAGGGGCAGTGGTAGTTAACACATGTGGTACAGACCAAGAAATGATTGCAGGTCCAAACACTTGTTAAATGTAAATTTCAGGCAAGGCTCAGTGGCTCATGCCTGTAATCTTAGCACTTTGGGAGGTCAAGGCGGGTGGATCACCTGAGGTCAATTTGAGACCACCCTGGCCAACATGGTGAAACTCAGTCTTTACTAAAAATACAAAAATTAGCCAGGCGTGGTGGTGGGCACCTATAATTCCAGCTCCTCGGGAGGCTGAGGCAGGATAATTACTTGAGCTCTGGAGGCAGAAGTTGCAGTGAGCCCAGATGGCACCATTGCACTCCAGTCTGGGCAACTAGAGCAAAACTCCATCTAAAAGTAACTTCTGAATTTTAAGATAAACATCCTCATGGTTGGTATTTTTAATGGTTTATGGATTATTACTTACTTTTAAAGAAGTTAATAGGTTTCATTAACTGCCATTTTGCTTCATTTTGTCACATATAGTTAAAATTTCTCAGAAAATATCGGCATTTTTTCAGTTTCCTTAGCAACCTAAAGCATGGCCTGCTTAAATGACTTACTTATGCTCATTAAAAACCTTTTTGTTTTAATTGTGCATATTTTGCATTTAGCCTCTGTGAAACACTCATGAACTACCTTTTTGTTTTAATTGTGTCATTGGAACGCTTGAAGTATTTTGTGGTTGGTTGTTTTTTTGTTGTTGTTGTTTTTTGTTTGTTTTTTCATTTGTTTGCCTGATTTTTGTCTATAAAGGAGAGATAACTGGCAGTCAGTGTTAGGATTATAGAAACGTATTCCCAAGGACAGTAAAGTCTCTAAAATTTATTCAAGCTTCTTCTTTTTCAAATTGAACTTACTTTTGATTTTTTAAATTGTGGTAAAATATAAATTACATAAAGTTTACTATCTTAACTATGTTTAAATGTATACTGTCATGGCATTACATACATGTATGTTGTTCTGCTGCCATCACCACCATCCATCTCCAGAATTCTACTCATCTTGCAAAACTGAAACTCTATGTCTATTCAACAATAATTTCTGCCAGATACGGTGGCTCACTCCTGTAATCCCAGCACTTTGGGAGGCCAAGGTGGACAAATCACCTGAGGTCAGGAGTTTGAGACCAGCCTGGCCAACATGGTGAAAACCCATCTATACTAAAAATACAAAAATTAGCTGGGTGTGGTGGCACAAACCTGTAATCCCAGTTACTCGAGAGGCTGAGGCAGGAGAATCACTTGAACCCGGGATGCAGAGGTTGCAATGAGCTGGGATCGAGATTGTGTCACTGTACTCCAGCCTCACTCTGTCTCAAAATTTAAAAAAGAAAAATAATAATTCCTCATTTCTTCCTGCCCCCAGCCCCTGGAAACCACCATTCTATTTCCTGTCTATGAATCTGAAAATTCATTTGTATATCTTCTTTGGAGAAATGTCTATTCAGGTTACTTGCCCATTTTTTATACTATTGAGTTGTAAGAGTTCCTTGGGTATTTTGAATACTAACTCCTTACCAGGTGTATGCTTTGCAAAATATCATTTGGTGCTGCTGTGTTCAACTTGTTCTTAAAAAATAAAATAAAAATTTTTCAGCTGGGTGTGGTGGCTTGCGCCTGTAATTCCAGCACTTTGGGAGGCCGAGGCAGGCAGATCACCTGAGGTCGGGAGTTCAATACCAGCCTGGCCAACACGGTGAAACACTGTCTCTACTAAATATATAAAAAGTAGCCAGGCATAGTGGTGCATGCTTGTAGTCCCAGTGACTTGGGAGGCTGAGGCAGGAGAATCGCTTGAACCCAGGAGGCAGAGGTTGCAGTGAGCCGAGATTGCGCCACTGCACTCCAGCCTGGGTGACAAAGCGAGACGCCATCTCAGTCAATCAATCAGTCAATCAATCAGTAACTTTTCCATTGTGGTCAATACTTTCCTATTCCTCATTTCCAAATTTTGTACATAAAGGAAACATAAGAACACAGAAAAGAAAGAAGATGGACACTATTAATATGGTCAAGGTATAATTCAGCTTTTATTTTAAGAACTTTGGAGTTATAAGCTTCATAGAAAGTCATGTCCTAAAAGATGATGAGTTATGCTCAATGCAAAGAGAAAATGTTAAAAAGAAGAAGTTATTGTTTTATGGTTGGATATGCATTCTCTTTTGATATTGTGAAAAGAAACTAGAGTTTTTTGTTTTTTTTTTGTTTGTTTGTTTTTGAGACAGAGTTTCACTCTTGTTGCCCAGACTAGAGTGCAATGGCATGATCTCAGCTCACTGCAACGTCCACTTCCCAGGTTCAAGCTATTCTCATGCCTCAGCCTCCCAAGTAGCCAGGATTACAGGCATGTGCCACTATACCCAGCTAATTTTTCTGTTTTTTAGTAGAGACAGGTTTTCACCATGTTGGCCAGGCTGGTCTCAAACTCCTGACCTCAGGTGATCCACCCACCTCGGCCTCCCAAAGTGCTAGGATTGCAGGTGTGGGCCACCGCCCCCAGCTGAGATTGTTTTTTATAAAAAGATGTGGATTCTTTATGGAAAACACAGAGCAGTTAATTGCTATTTTTTTAATGCCACAAATTTGGAAGTGTGTTGAGTCTGAGAGAAAACCATAGTTAAAATATAATTACTGATAATTGCTTGGGAAATAAAAACCATAAATTTCTTCATGCCTACAAACTTGATATTGTTTTCCTAAAAACTTTTTTTTTTTACTTTAACCTTTCTTAAGTGTTTCTGATTATGCTAAATCTAGGCCATTAGTTCTGAGTCTGTTTCATTATTTATATTGTTATTCAATTTGCTCGTCAAAAGTGATCATGCCCAAGTATGAAAGTTTACAGGAATTGACCTGAAAACTGAATGCAAGGAGACAATGAAAAGAAACTGCATAATATTTTGGCTTCAGGCTATCACAATAAAAACTGTGGCTGGAAAAAAATGCAATCACATCTCTATTTTTTTAAAAGTACATGTTTCAATGGCATAATTTATTGTCAAGAATGTCTCTACCAGAAGCATAAGTGATACTAAAGGCAGAGGGTTTTATTCGCTCAGTTTGTAAAGTATCCCCCTTGTCTTAGCTCCACACAGTCCTTCAGAATTTGGCAGAAATGAGGGACTCAACTTTTAGAGAAAGGGTGACACATCCCAGTTTTGTTGGAGAACTATGAAATAGCCCCATAGTGTTAGTAATGAGAATTCACTAAAGAAGTCTCCTGCAGGCCGGGTGCAGTGGCGCACGCCTGTAATCCCAGCACTTTGGGAGGCCAAGGCAGGTGGATCACCTGAGGTCAGGAGTTCGAGACCAGCCTAGCCAACATGGTGAAAACCCATCTCTTCTAAAAGTACAAAATTAGCCAGGCAAGGTGGCGGCAGGTCCCTGTAATCCCAGCTACTCGGGAGGCTGAAGCATGAGAATCGCTTGAACCCAGGAGGCAGAGGTTGTAGTGAGCCAAGATCGTGCCATTGTACTCCAGCCTGGGGAACAAGAGTGAAACTGTGCCTCAAATAAAAAAGAAGAAGAAGATGTCTCCTGAAAAAAATACCAAAATATAAGTGCTTGGCAACTGAAGTTCAAGGGTAAAGGCTATTCGGAAAGCAGATGAAGTTAATCAAAGTAGTGGATGCTGTTGGTACACCAGCCGGATTCCTTCACTGGGTTGGTGCACCCATTCTTCAGTGACTCTGAGTGTTAGCTACTTAAGGCTCACGGTTTCACCCATTTCCAGGGAACCTCCCTCAGCCAAAATGAAGCCACCTTGACTGGCATGTTACACCACACCTTCTCTCCTAAAACCACCAGTGGTACAAAGGGACAACTTCTTTGTCTCAACATGAGACCTGCTGTTATACAATTTGTGCTCCGGAAATTCCCATGGGGACGGATTGATGCTGGTCTCCAGCCCATACCACACCCCAGCTTAACTTTCTTGCCCTGTCTTCCTGCTTCTCTCACTCCCTTTTTCTTATCGAGCACTCAGACTTGCTTCTCTAAAACATGGCTTAAGGCAGTAGGTATCTGAAAGAAAAGCTGCACCTACATTCTCGGCACCACAACAGTCAGGGAACCAACCAGAGTGAAAAGTCAAATTTTACAGATAACAATGGAAGTCTCCGAACCTGATACATTTCATGAAGGGCTTGCTTACACCTCAACTTGTGTTTCTTTTTAATTGTTTCAACAGCATTTGAGTAGCTCCTTCCACCCAGGTATTTGAGAGATTCCAGGAGGCCTCTGATCCTCTAGAAAAAGCAAGATACAACCCTTGACTTTCTGGCCACATGAGAATGATGTATCTGCTGACAAATGCAGAAGTTGCAAAACATAGCTGGGCTGTACCTGCTGCCAGTTCCTGGGTAACTGCATTCTGTGAGGGCTTCCCCTGAGCCACATGGAAGAGCGCCAGGATAAGTACTAAAGACCAATATTCATAGGACGTGATTTCTAATTCCTCATCCTTGGCTTTTCATGACAAGCTCAGCATGAAGGATGCTGGAACTTTTCCGACCACCTCCTCTTTTTAGGCTTCTTTTCAAGAGTCTTGGTTAACAAACATTCGTTTGACAAGGATTCATTGTAGACAGCAATGCTGGTCCCTACTTAAGTAATATTTGTAATATAAATTTCTCTGCAGAGTGTCTGTAGCCCAAGAATAAAACTTCATTGTTGGACCCTAGTAATTTTGAATTCCTAGCAAGTGAGATAGGACGTCTATGAGTTAGCAGGTTAAGATTTTAAGAGGAATATTTAATATCCCTAAGAAGGGAAGGTTTTCAAGCACTGAGTAGCACTACGTGTGTGTATGTGTGTGTGTGTGTGTGTGTGTATACATATATATGGCAATATATATATATATATATAAAACACCATTTATAAATAAACTCATAAGTGCCAAATCCAGTATAGCTAATTCGAGCATCCCAGAGTCTCCCCTCTCTCTGCCTGTTTGTGCAGCTGCTTTTGCTGTAGTCTTTTAAGGATTATCCTGGACCTCCACAACTGACTCCTCTACTTTTTCTCCATCTACAAGCTTCATTTTGCTTTATTTTCCTCCTCATCCACTTGAGATTGTACAGTATGCTTTTCAATGACATCCTGGCTAATATTGAAACTCCCTTATCCCTAAATGTGTGAGCCACAATCATCTGCTGAAACCCCAAACCTGGATCAACTGTCCGTGCTTGCATGCAACACTGTCGGAGGAAATGAGACATTCGGGCAGACTGATTCTGCTAAAAAAATGTCGAACCTCATCCTCAAGTGGGTCCTTAACACTGTTTGCCAACCTCATTACATTTCTTAGGTCAACTCCCTCTCATACTCTCTATTACGATTAATTCAAATGTCCCCACTTACCCTTAATTCATGTTTTCATTCAAGGACTATTCATTGCACACCAGGCACTGCACACTATGCCAGGTCTGTTGATTTCTGCTACTTCACAGAGGAAATAAAACCCCCTCAAAGCAGAATTCCCTCAATTTACTCTTTCCAGTCTTTCAAACTGACCTTCTGTGCTTTGCGGTAGTAATGCTCTCTTAACTGTCAAGTCAAAATTCCTCCCTCAAAATAAGATTCCCTTGTTAATAGTTACTTCCTTTCTTTTCTTAGAAAATTAGTAGATGACTGTAATTTTAAATATGTGTTTGAACAAATCCTTAGGTACATAGAGATAAGCAAAGATCTGACAGGCAGAAAAAAGCATTATATCAGACGTACGTATCATTCTAAATCAGTACTTTTGTATCTATAATAAGACAACATTTAATGAACTGAAAATTCTGCCTGTGTGAAACTAGTCACAATAAAATTAGACTTGGTTTGCTCTTTCATGGAGAACATGTTCCAGATGTTTAAGTGATTCAAGGAAAACCCACAGTATAATGGCTTTCTTCAATGTTTTCTCACTGCTTCCAAACTGGAATAAAACCTAATGTAATCCTGATATTATTTAAATAGCACATTGTATTGTCCAGCGTTAACTGTGCTTTTTGACATTATTGGTATAGTGTTTAATAATTTAAACACAAATTTATGTGTGTAATATTAAAAACTCTAATCTGTGAAATACAGCCAAACCAATGTCACATCTATTTAAATGGCAAAGTACCTGTATTCACCCTTTACAGGGTGAATGTCTTTCAGACTGCATTTGGGGGAGCCGTAATTCTTGTTATGTATGCTTCTGGGCACTGACAGCCCATAGCAGTGAACCATCCTTGGGTGGTACAGAGCTGCTACCAAAACCTAAGTCAAATGCCAAAGTGAAGACACACATGAGCATTCTCCTGCCTCCTTTTCCTTTTTATCTTTTCTACCATCAGTTATCTCGTTTCTTCCACCTTCGTGGGTTTAGTGCCCTCGTGATGATTTCTAGCTGACTGAAGTCCTTCAGTCTGCTCAGGCCCATCTAGAGACTTCCCCAAAGTGAACCTTTGCCCCCAGTTATCTGTTTATCAACTGCCCTCTCACCAATCAAAGCTTCCATTGTCAAATATTTTAACAAATATTTAAATTTAGGAATTCAGATTAAACTGAACGTTTGGCTTTTTTTTTTTTTCTTCTTTTTCTTTTCTTTCTTTTATTTTGAGACAGAGTCTCGCTGGGTCAACCAGGCTGGAGTGAGTGCCGTGGCACCATCTCAGCTCAGTGCAACCTCCACCTCCTGGGATCAAGCGATACTCATGCCTCAGCCTCCTGAGTAGGTGGGACTACAGGCGTGCACCACCACACCCAGATAATTTTTCTATTTTTAGTAGAGACGGGGTTTCACCATGTTAGCCAGGCTGGTCTCAAACTCCTGACCTCAGATGATCCACCCATCCTCCGGCTTTGGCCTCCCAACGTGCTGGGATTACAGGTGTGAGCCACCACACCCGGCCTGGGTTGTTTTCTTAATATTTAGCAGTTGTTTTGTTCACACCTACTTCAGCAATATTTCTTTTCCTTTTTTTTTTTTTGAAGCAACTTTCTGGAATATTTGCCCTGGTTTCTATAGAAATAACTTTTCTCTTTTTAAACTAAAATTTTTATGCTTTAGGAAATCTTTATTAAATTAAGTAATCACAGTAGTAACTGGTAACGATAGGTTTGAGAACATACACACAACTGATAGTTGTAACATATACACAACTAACAAGTGAACTAATGGGAGCAGAAGGTCCACACATACTGACAGGCACCTCCAACATTTTATTGAGGCTGTGAGAGGTTCCCATCACTGTTGTTTCACAAACAGAATGAAGACTTTGGCTAATTTGGTGAGTGTTAAGTGGACCTTAGTTAAGATAAATTCCATTATCATTGCTTGAAAGGAGGAAAAAAAGAAATCACAAGATCTTATGGTAAAGCTTACAGAAGAAAAGTAAATTTTAAAAAGAAAGAAAAAGAAGAAAAGGGAGAGTGTTGCAATTAATTATGAGTACCAAAACTTACTTTTGAATACCCTTCATCCTCCAAAACATTGATGCAAGATTAAAATGTGTGCCCAGGACTTTGGTGGAGAAAATGAAAATCAAAATATTCTAATAAGAGACATTTGAAAATGTACATTGTGTCACCTAAAGGGAACTGAAATCTAGATAAGACTTAACGAGGTGGGATAATCAACTTAATGGCTTGAGAATCTTGCTTGTGAAGAGAGTTGATTAGCACAAAGGATTCACCTGTAATATTGAAGGATACTGCCTGCTGGCTTGCCCTCGCTGCAGAGGTTCCTGTTTATAGTTTCCCCCTCACATGATATTTATTTGTGGGTACTAGAAATGCACGTTATTATCCAGAAGAGAGTGGTTTCATTTTGTAACCGTTGTCCTTGTCCAAGTTTCCCCCATTGACATTTAAGAAATCTGTTTTTCTAACCTTTCTATTATGCAAAACAAAATTGTTATGGATCATTTCCTTTTAGAGATAAGTATTCATATATATGAATTTAAACCACCTTTCTCCACAGGCACTTCTTCTGATTCTTTTAATCCATGTATTTATTCATAAGGAAATAGAATAATATTTACTATCAACCACTATAAAATTTTCTGAATTTCACATTGATTCCAATGACATTCCACTAATACAAAGTTGAATAAAGATGAATACCTCGCATATGAATTTTTGCATGTGTATGGTCTGAAGGGGCTCTCTTTTGTTTGTTTTCATTAATTTATAATTCAGACTTTAAAATTCACTCTTTTAAAGTGTACAGTTCAATGGTGTTTAGTGTATTCACAAGGTTATACCACCATCACCATTGTTTAATACCAGAACATTTTCATTAGCCTCCAAAAGAAATCCCATGATTGCTTAATATAATATTTTTAATGACCATGTTTTTAAAACTTTATGTTCAACAGAGTGCTTGTCACAATGTCTTGTATTATCTAAGAACCTTATAACAATGTCTTGTATTATCTAAGTGATTGACACAATGTCTTGGATTATCTAAGAATCTTATACTCTATACAACGCCACATTTTAGTGATGAAGTATTCAGGTTGATTTGAAAGGATAATGTCATTCTTATTTTCTGAATGTACATACTTGCTCCTTTTATTTGGACTGGGAGAAAATGCAAGGCTTATAAATGAGGTCATTGTAAGCAATGGTTTTATCATTGTAGTGAACCAGACGGAGAACTAACACCTGCCCAGATCAAGCAAGTCAAAATAACACATGTAGTCAACTAAGTGAAACTGTCCTTGTACACAGACATTATATTACACAAACTGTTCTCCTAAGTGAGGGAATTTGTCCCTTAGAAATTGGTTATTGGAACATTTCGACATCATGCATCATGTTAAATATCCATAAATGCCATCTCAATAGGGTAAATATGATGCATGGTAATATCCTCCCCATATCTGCATAGGGTTCTTCTGCTCAACAGATTGCTGTGATGTATTACATCAGAGACTTCTGCTCTAGTGCTTCAGAGACAGCTGAGAAGCCTCATGGGAGCCTTCTGAAGTCATTGCTACAAGGACTGAAATACCAGAGCAGGAAGCCATTCTTAGGACTTGACAAAATACCCTACTCCCTAAATGAAGCTATTACGATGTGGTTGGTGCAAAGTATGAATGCAATATTGTATGACTGAATGTATCTTTCTATTGTGAAAAATAAGGATCCATTTTTGGTTGTGAAATGAGTAGAATTTAGAATCCAGCAGCAATATATTTTTTCTGTTACTTTGCCAATCCAGAATTTCTTCAGGGAAGCATATAATAGTTAAGAATATGTATTCTAGAGACGGGCAAACCTACATATATGTATCCCAGGTTCCTCAATTTTTACCCATGAGAGCTTGACAAGTTGCAACTTTTAACCTCTGCAAGTTTGTTTTCTCATGTATAAAATCAGAATTCTCCAACTACTGGCCTCATAGGATTGTTGGGTAGAAATAAAATCTGTTTATGTGTGCATAGAGCTCATTATGGCATTTGGTACCTAGGAAGTGCTCAACAAATAATAGTTATCATTATTCGTCCATTAGCAAATATCCATTGTTATAATACTACCATAATAGACTGTCTTAGTCTGTTCCAGCTGCTATAATAGAAATCCCATAAACTGGTTAGCTTGTGAAACAATAAAAACTTATTTCTCACTGTTCTGGAGTCTAAGAAGTCCAAGATCAAAATACCAGCAGATTTGATGTCTGGGAAGGGCCCATTCCTCATAGACAGCATCTTCTCACTGCACCCTCACATGCTGAGAGGAGCTAGCTAGCTCTCTGAGGTCTCATTTGTAAGGGGACTAATCCCAAAATTCACCTCCCAAAAGATCCCATCTCCTAATACCATTGCCTTAGGTGTTAGGATTTCTTTTCCTTTTTATTTTTTAGGATTTCAACATAGGAATTTGAGAAGAGACACAGGCATTCAAACCATAGCATAGAGCAAACATTACCGACACTGCACCCTAAAGAGAATAAGATGTCTTGTAGTTCCCAGGTATCAATTCTTTGTGTGAAATATCCTCATCTTCTAATTTGCTTTTGATTATTTCACACAGGTACTTCGAGGAGAAGTTGCACCTCTGAGAGAGAACATGGGACACGTTAATGACCTTGCTCGCCAGCTTACCACTTTGGGCATTCAGCTCTCACCATATAACCTCAGCACTCTGGAAGACCTGAACACCAGATGGAAGCTTCTGCAGGTAAGCACATTGGAAACATTGTCCTTTGTTAGAGCAAAATAATATACAGATAAAATACAGATAAAATTTTTAAAGAACAATGAAAGTACTTTTTTCATTTAGTGTCCATGCTAATATTTGTGAAGATAGGATATTTTATATTAGTTCATAATCCCCATCTAAATGTTTTCAAGTTATTAATATTAATTTTGGAAGCTATGGAAAGTTACACTTTAGTTTGTGTCTTAATCTATTTAGTGTTGCTGTAAAGGAATACTTGAGGCTGGGTAATTCATTAAGAAAAGGGGTTTATTTGGTTCAATTCTTCAGCCTGTACAAGAAACATCTGCTTTTGGTGAGAGCCTCAGGCTGCTTCCATTCATGGCAGAAGGCAAAGGGGGAGCTGGTGTACAAACATCACACAGTGAGCGAGGAGGAGAAAAGAGGGGGGAGGAGGTGCCGGTTCTCATGAAACTGCTAGCGCAAGAACTCACTCACTACCATGAGAATGGCACCAAGCCATTCATAAGGGATTCAGTCCTACAACCCAGACACCTTCCACTAGGCCCACCTCTAACACTGGGGATCACATTTCAGCATGAGAGTTAGAGGGAAAAAACATCTAAACTCTGTGTAGCAGTATGTCTTACAGTAAACATGGAAAATACTGCTGAATCATGATGAAAGAAGCGAATTGCCACCATGCAATACCTTTGTACTATTATTGCTTGGATTCTTTTTTGTTTGTTTGTTTTACTTTAAGTTCCGGGTTACATGTGCAGATCTTGCAGGATTGTTACATAGGTACACACATGCCATGGTAGTTTGCTGCCTCCATCACCCCCATCACCTACATTAGGTATTCTCCTAATGTTATCTCTCCCCCAATCTCCCCACCCCCTACTATCCCTCCCCTAGCCCCCCCATCCCGCAACAGACCCCAGTGTGTGATATTCCCCCTCCCTGTGTCCATGTGTTCTCATTGTTCAACACTCACTTATGAGTGAGAACATGTGCAGTTTGCTGAGAATGATGGTTTCCAGATTCATCCATGTCCCCGGAAAGGGCACGAACGCATCCTTTTTTATGGCTGCATAGTATTCCATGGTGTATATGTGCCACATTTTCTTTGTCCAGTCTATCACTGATGGGCATTTGGGTTGGTTCCACGTCTTTGCTATTGTAAATAGTGCCATAATGAACATACATGTGCATGTGTCTTTATAATAGATCGATTTATAATCCTTTGTGTATATACCCAGTAATGGGATTGCTAGGTCAAACAGTACTTCTATTTCTAGATCCTCGAGGAATTGCCACACTGTCTTCCCCCAGTGGTTGAACTAACTTACACTCCCACCAACAGTGTAAATACATTCCTATTTCTCCACATCCCCTCCAGCATCTGTGATCTCCAAATTGTTTAATGATCGCCGTTCTAACTGGTGTGAGATGGTATCTCAATGTGGTTTTGATTTGCATTTCCCTAATGACCAGTGATAATGAGCATTTTTTCATATGTTTGTTGGCCTCGTAAATGTCTTCTTTTGAAACCTAGGCAATACCATTCGGGACATAGGCATAGGCAAGGACTTCATGACTAAAACACCGAAAGCAATGGCAACAAAAGCCAAAATAGACAAATGGGATCTGATTAAACTTAAGAGTTTCTGTACAGCAAAAGAAACGATCATTAGAGTGAACTGGCAACCAACAGAATGGGAAAAAATTTTTGCAAGCAACCCATCTGACAAAGGGCTAATATCCAGAATCTACAAAGAACTAAAACAAATATACAAGAAAAAACAACCCCATCAAAAAGTGGGCGAAAGATATTTCTTGGATTCTTAAAAACATCTTTCCCTTTGGAATCCTAATTTAGGCAAGAGTCAATAGTAAGATATGTCCAAAAGTCATTGAAAGAAAGAGCATCCTATCACAAACTTACACATGGAAGTTTTTCATAGGTTTGCATAGTAAATACAGGGAATGTAAGTGTGCTCAAGGTCATACTTAGTAGCTCTGGGACCTGGAGCAAATTACGTAACCTTTCTGAGCCTCAGTCATTCATCTGAAAAAAAACATGGGATAATATAATTCTCTACAATGTCAGTTTATTATTAGGACGAGTAAGTCAAAATAAATGGAAAGTGCTTAGACACGAATGTGCCAAATGATAAACACTCTACAAATTCTAGCTCTTAATGGTATTATTATTATTACAGTACACAGGTTTTAGAATCTAACATATTAGCTGAGTGACCTTGAGGCCCCTTAATCTCTGTGGTTGTTCATTTACTCATCTCTAACATGGTTACTGTAATGTTGAATGAGTTAATTCACATAGAGTTCCTGCTATGGTACCTGGTGCATAGTAAGAACTCAGAAAATGGTGGTAGTGGTGGGAGAGGTATGTCTATCTGCTCAGTGGAAAGGACACCATGTTATACCCCAAAATCTTAAAATTAGTTTCACTTTAGAATTAGAGAATCATTTCCACTCCTTTCCAATTTCATAGGATGCAGAAAGTATACTCCTGAGGAAACTGGGTTTAAAAATATTTGGTTTTAACTTTTTAATAAAAATGTAATAAACATGATCACTTTCCTATTGTCAGTCCATTTAGGGATGTGATTGAAAGTCCTGTTAAAGAATTTCTAGATCTTTAATAAAAATAAGTTGCAAATCCAAGACCTCTTGAGGTTTCACAAATTTAATTCTTGTTGTGATGAACAGTCCTGAAATATTTGTATTATAGATTGCTATAAGTGGCATCGACTAAAGCAAGGCAATAGAGTTAAGTGATTATATGCCTTTCTCCATTTACTCCATAGTGGTTGAGTACTATTAAAATCTTATCTGTTTCATCCTTTGTATGTTTTTCATCTTAAGTATAAATAGGGAAAGTAATAAACGTCCAAAGAAAACCAGTGGCCACATTAGTCACATTTAAGTGCTCTAGAATTATATTTTATAATTTCTTTCAGAGAGTAGAATGCCACATTTGCTTTCAGAATGTGGTAAAAGAGTTGTGACAGTGGCATGTAAATTTCCAAATGAGGTCAAAGGATTATGACTAGTAGGTAAAGTTTCTTAAAAAAATCAATGCAAAGTGATCCATTCTAGTTGCACTATTAATTTACATGCAAGGTATGAAAAACTATTAATAGCTTAATATGTAGCCATTCTTTACAAAGAATAAAAACTTGGTTATAAGTACAGGAAAACACATATAAGGAGATAGTATGATACAGCAAAAAGAGCATTGGAGTGAATATTGGGAGGTCTAACTTCAAACTTAAGCTCAGCAATTATTTGACCATGTTATTGTGGGAAAGCCATTTAGCCCCTCTCAACTTTAATTCTCCTCATTTTTAAAATGAGGAAATCTATTTTGTCTAAGGTCACATGTAGTTCAATCCTATGATTCTGTCTCTGGATATCTGGGGGAGATGCACATTTGACAGAATTTGGTTTAAAACCAGTGAAGTTGCTTTCTTTATTCATAGTACAAATGTGGCTTGTTGAAATTATATTTCTGTTTGTAGAACTTTTAAACTCATCATCCCTAAACCCACATTTACACAGCCTTCTGCTATTAAACAGTTCAGTTTGTGGTATATGCTCTATATTGTAGCAAATTTCATGTTTCTATTTCTGAACATGACTTTAAAGATATGCTTTAAAAGTTTTTAGCAAAAAAGCTGATAAATCCAAGGTTTTTGTTCGCATATAACCGAGTCAAGCTGATTCCATTCTTTCTTTAATAATAATTCTAAGCACTCTGCTATATTATAAATGTGAGTCCTTGTTCAGAAAGAGAAGAAAGCAAGGAATGAGGTTCACATCAGACAATTTTTTCCCATTACTGGAAAAGCAATTCAAATGTCCTGTCAACAATATTTTATATTTAGAACAATGTATGTGGGGCTAAAGCATTATCCAAGTTCTGTGGCGGGAAGCTTGAGCCCACCACTATTATGACATCATATTTTTTTTTAAATAGTAAATGTCAAAAAAGACATTATATTTCTATAAAAGTAAAGAATTTAGTCACAATACTTTGTCAATCTTTTAAATAGTGTGTAAAACCCAAGTACAAGTTTATCTTCTCCTCTGTCTGCTAAGACAAAGAAAAATCAAAAAGTAGAGAACTGGCCGGGTGTGGTGGCTCATGCCTGTAATCCCAGCACTTTGGGAGGCTGAGGCAGGTGGATCACTTGAGGTCAGTAGTTCAACACCAGCTTGACCAGCATGGTGAAACCTCATCTCTACTACGAATACAAAACTTAGCTGGGCGTGGTGGCATGGGCCTGTAATCCCAGCTACTTGGGAGGCTGAGGCAGGAGAATCACTTGAACCCAGTAGGCAGAGGTTGCAGTGAGCTGAGATCACACTGCTGCACTCCAGCCTGGGCGACACAGCCAGACTCAGTCTCAAAAAAAGAAAAAAAGTAGGGAACTGGAGTAGTAGAAAAGCACATATAAACCTGAGAAAAGAAAAAGAGTCTTAAATTTGAGCAAAGTAGTATAATAGAAAGATTAGAATTACATACTTTCAGACTGTGTCTACTTGATATCAGAATATCCCGGGTTTAGTTGCATTATTCATTCATTTAATTTTCAAGGAAAGCCATGCTGGTTTTTTAGCTGTCTGTAACATCTGCCAAAATGGTGAAACCAGTTAAGAAATGTGACCACCAACAATGGAGTCAGACCGTCACAATTTCCCTAGGTGTGCAAACATAATGTATAGAGAGTTCCAAATTTTCTTTGAATCTTCTAATATAAATGTAAGAGACATTGGTTTGCCTGTTTGAAATTTTCTGTGGGAATGAAGTCCCATTTTCTTCCTCAGAGTAGACACATTCGTGCATGTTACTATTTGACCATTCGATGGTGTTTGTGGTGTAGGAAACCATCACTCCTTGCAGTTACAAAAAGTTCTCATGTACGGTCTCTCATCTAAAAATCACACCTTGTGCTTTTGTATTATGATTATGATTACATATTATCATTATTCCCTGTTCCATGTAAGGAAACCAAGACTTAGAAACATGAAGTACCACAATCACAGTCACGTAACTTGTATCAGTCAAGATCTGAGTCAGTTGTTTTGAACTGCAATTCCCATGCTCTTTTTTGTCTCCTCTTCTCAAAGTTCTATTAAGTTTGGACTTAACAAAGTAATACCAGCTGGGTGTGGTGGCTCATGCCTGTAATCTCAGCACTTTGGGAGGCCAAGGCAGGTGGATCACTTGAGGTCAGGAGTTGGAGACCAGCCTGGCCAGCATATAGTGAAACCCTGTCACTCCTTAAAATACAAAAATTAGCTGGGCATGGTGGCACATTCCTGTAGACCCAGCTACTTGGGAAGCTGAGGCAGGAGAATCACTTCAACCTGGGAGGCAAAGGTTGCAGTGAGCCAAGATCGTGCCACTGCACTTCAGCTTGGGCAACAGAGCAAGACTCCGTCTCTCAAAAGGAAAAAAAAAAAAGAGCAATACTTTAAAGCTGTTTTGAACAATACAGGTGTAAAATACTTCACTTTTTTACATATATCTTCTTTTAAAAATGATTCTCAGGTGTATTAACTTTTAAATATTCCTTTTATAAACCAATAATGAGCCCAGTTCAGTGTACCCCCTTAAAAATCACACTCGTTTCAAATATAAAATTTTAAAGCATTATATTCCTCATTGCCTTTAGAACTCAGCAATTGTACTAAAATCAACCGAAAGTGATTTTAGTGAATCAGCTCTTAAAGCCAAACTAATGCTAATATTTGATGGAGTAGAAATGAAATGAATATCTAAACCAGGTAAGAAAAAAGTTAAAATGATGATAAACCTTTCTAATTTTGAAATAGTACACACACTGAGTAATGTAGTCAATCTCTTTATTCACCAAGCTCAAGTAGTATATAAAGGAATATTATACCATTTTTCTTTATTCATGAGTAAACTCACAAATAGCACAAAAGCTGCAAAAACACTTTAGCATAAGGAGTATGTGCTCTATTGACTGTAGGAACTTGTGGAATGTAAACACTTTTAAAAATTTGAATTATATGAAGGCATTTCCAGGTATGGGATTCTTTACTTATGTCAAAGAACAGTATCATAAATTATGTATGTTTTTTAAAGATTTCCTAAGATTCTTCCAAAGTCATGTACACATCATTACACTCCATCTGCATACCTCTATGGTAACTTGCTGTCACAGGGATCTAGAGCCTTGTCTTTTACAAACTTAATTCCTTCTTTCATCTCTTCCTTCTTTCATTCGATCAGCACTGATTGAGCATTGTAGAAGACATTGTAATTATCCTATTTGGTCCAAGGACATACTAAACAAAACTCCCTTTACTGCTTATGGTACATTAAGTAAAGCTTTAATGATGGGTTCTCTTTTATTGCTTCCATAATGGCTCCACCTCTCGTCCTTTCTTAGTGTTATAAACCAGAAATTTACATACTATCGTAACACTGATACTACAAAAGCAGTACCCATTATTACCTCTGACTTACAAATTTTTCAATAATTTCTTATTGGAAACTTGGTCTATATAGCCATATTAGTAAGCTTTGTGAAAGAAGATGATGAGATCATAGCTAACCTATAGGAATATTTCCGTGGCTTCATTTTTTAAAAAGTGAACATTTTTTTTCAAACAAGCAATTTTTACATCAGAGCCGTTTATATTCTTTACTTGGGTGTGATAGAATTTCTAAGCAGGTCTTTTATCTGCATCTATGTATGTTTGTTCTTACCATCATTGAGCACAGGATTTGATCCTTTAAATGTGTTAATAGATTTTGAACATTTTCCTCATATCTTTCTTTTTTTAATGATCCTGCACTAATCATTTTGCATTATGGGGTCTCTTGGACAGAGAGCCTAGCCATCTGCTCTTACAAATAATGTTGGCCTATCACTAACTGGGGATAAGGAGAAGACATCTACCAGTGTCTTTCTAGCATGTCCTTCTTTGGCTTTTTCTTTCTTTAAGAAAACCTGAAATGATTCAGCTTGTGGTTCTACCATAGAACTCAGGAGAAAATGACAAGTATGAAGCCATTCTCCAAGTAAACATGTTTTCCTACATTAGTGGTTCTCAAATTTTAACAAGCGTCAAATTCACCTGGAAGACTAATTAAAACACAGATACCTGGGCTCCACATCCCAAGTTTCTGATTCAGTAGATCTAGGGTAGAGCTTGAGAATCTGCATCTCTAACAGACTTCCACGTGAGGCTCATGCTGCTGAATCATGGACCACACTTTGAGAACCCCTGTTCTACATTAAGTATTTGACAGGTACAGACAAATTTAAAAGTCAAAAATATATATATGACTTCTGTAAGACACAGTTAAGGTTTTAGACTCTGATTGGGGAAATTAAGTATAATGCCATGCCAAAGCTCTGTGTTGGAGGACTGTTCAAGTGGTACAGAATCATGGAGACCCAAGCACTTAACTTTTCTATGAGGCAGAAAGAGAAGGATACAGGGAAACTTGGATTTACATTTACTGCATTTCAAATCACATGGTGTAGAACTCTGCTGTCCGATATAGTAGCTACGTATGGCCATTGAATCTTTCAATGTAGCCAGTCTAAAATGAGATGTGTTGCAAGTGTAATATATACATCAGGATGCAAAGACTTAGTACCGAAAACAGAATGTAAAATATCTCATTATTTTTATATTGATTACATGTTGAAATGATAGTATTTTATGTGTTTGCTTAGGTAAAATGTCGTAATGAATTTCGCTCATTTATTATGATTATTCAAACTTGGTTATTTTTCTCAAAAATGAATGAAGTGAGCCTGTTGCTTCAGCTAAAACAATGGACAGTGTTTCTGCATAATTTTTACATGTGCCTACTAGAACATTTAAAATTGTACATGTAGCCACTTGTTATATTTCTACTGAATAGTATTGGCCTAAAAGTAGTTTTCAAAACCTAGCATGGGGTAAGAATCAGCTGCAAACCTTGTTAAACCAACCCACCCCCAGAAATTTAGTAGCGGGTGCAGTGTGCAATACTGCATTTCTAACATGCTCCCAGGAGATGTTTTCTCTTTGTAACACATACAGAAATTCATTCCCAAACTACAGATCATAGAGTTTTACAGAGAGGTGTAAAAATATTTTTTGGCATCGAGCATTGTCTGCAGCTTGAACACAAAATTGTTTTGCCCATATACCACTAGTTTTCATAAGTAAAGCCATTGTGTTACAAAACATACAGATTTTTATCAGCTCATCACCTTTTCTCAATTAGCAGATACTAAGTAGTAGTTTTATTATGTGACAATTCTCAGGTTTTTGGAATATTAATGAGAAATACACAAGGTTAAAAAATTAGAAAGTACCACTCACAAAATATTGCAGTAAGATGTAGGAAAGACTGCTCTAACATATTCTAAACTACAGGTTGCTCTTATATAAATATTTCAACTATAATATCTCCTCTGATGTGCCCACTGGCCAGAGTTTTGTAAAAGCTGAAGGTAAAGGAAATAAAAGGAACAAAGAAGAAAGAAGAATGTGTTTGTTTTTGAAAAGGTTAGGTCACAGAGGATCTGTTGGTATTAGGAATAGAATGACCCATGAAAAAAGGACAGTTAAGTTCCCGGAAAACATGTTTTCAGTAAGGAGAGAATAATCATTTATACTTAACCTCAACTCTGTTAGGAAAAAAAAAAGGATGTGAACAAAACCCTTTAAATAATTGAAGAAGGGGAGTATACATTTAATACTCAGGCTAGTGACCACCCTTAGAGCATACTGAGGTCAAAGTGTACTGTCAAGCTTAAGAATATTTGGTTTTCAATGTTTGTATAACTAATTGTACTTTATTCAAGAGGAATGATATCGAAATTGTTCAGGTAACCTTGAAAATAATGTGGCCCAGATATTCCAGAGTCTGTCCTTCTCACCCTAGGAGAAGAATAGTCTGGTTTTCAAGGGAATTCTCTATTTTTTTTAAAGGCATAAGGGACTACAGGGGGAAAAATGATAGATGTACAGAATGTGTTGAAAAAAATTCTATGAAATTCTATGTGTTGAAAAAAATGGAAATGAAGCCATCAGGAGTCAAAGAAATATTTACAAGTTTAAGAGAATGAAAAGCATATTATTTTTTCCAGATATTTTAGAAAGTGAACTGAAATCATTGTGAAGTATTAATTAGGTTACTTGATTGCTTGATCTTTATATACTATTTAATTTCTAATTTGTTTAATCAGGAACTATTTTTCCTTGTTCTAAGGCTAGCTATTATGGTAATCCATATAAGTGTGTTTATTATTGTTTTAAAAATGGAATGTGTTCCTAGTAAATGTGTTTAAATAGCAAAATTTATTTATGCATGCATGCATTTATTTTAGTCTCCCGAGATCTCTGATTCCTTACTAGAAACATGTATCTAGTTCCAGGCATTTAAAATTGCTGAGACGGTCATGTTTTCTTGTCCTTCTCCCTCATTCCACTACTGACATTTGCCCTTGCCTCCAATTTCTCACTGCTTTATTCTTTGTTCTTGTAAGTGTTCTTGTTTCTCCAGGCTGACCTCTCTCCTTCCCTGGAGTTTGACCCTGCCCCACCCTTTCTTCTGAATTTGTTTGCACTGGTTGTTTTCTTCATTGCCTTTCCCACTGTCTTGCTGTGTGTGAAACACTCCACCAGTAGCTGCTCACAGTTCCCATGCTACGTCATGCCCAGCATTCAAAGAGCCGCTGTTCTCACATGGCTGCCAGTAAGACTCCCTACTCCTCCATTACAGCACATTCCTCTAGAAAGTAGAAAGAATACCCTTTCAGACCACTTGGAAAGCTGTATGTTAAAGCCAACTCCATAAAGAAGAATGGAAACTAGCGTATGAAATTCAGAAATGCTACTTTTAAATGTGAATACCACAAAGTGAATTTCAAATTACTATGGTTTATCTTAATACTTCTTTATTTTTATAAATTCTATAATGTCCTTAATATAATAATCACTGTGATATAAATTGTCCTTTCCCTTAATATATTAATTTACTAAAGTAGATGGGAGGGTAGAAATACAATAAATTAGAAAATAATTATTATATTAGAAATACAGCCTTCATACCTAATTTTACTTTATTCAGACAATCAATGTAGTTGTATGATATAGATCTGAGAATATTTTACTGAGCATTATGGTTTCTAGATTAATAACGAGAACTTATCTAGCACTTACTGTATGCTATACCCTATTCTAAGCACTTTTGCATGTGCTGATGCTTTTAAGCCTCACATAACCGAATGAGGGAGGTACTATTTTTATCCTCATTTTACAGATGAGAAAAATGAGGAGTTAAGTGACTTGCCTGTGGTCATATGTCAGGTAAGTGAGAGAGCCGGGATTTGAACACAGGCAGTCCACCTGGGGAATCTGTGAGAACTCCTAACTATGCAGTACCACTCCTCTGATAAAAAGTTGAATTGATATAACAACTTTTCCTCTTCATTTATGATTCAACCCTTTAAACAAAAGAACGGCTTCTTCTCACATTTATTAATTTGTCAGGAGTGACCTGGATCATGAGCTGAGGAACTACAGATTTAAAGTAGGAAGTTTATATGAATTTCAGACCACAATCTCAAGAATTGACTGTTTAACCCAGAGCCTGAATCATTCACAGATTAAAAACCAGAACCACTCTTCTGTAGGACCAAGAGGGTTTAATCATCAAACTCTTGCTGAAGTGAACAGAAATACTCCTTTGTTCAATCATTCATTCAACAACTATATTTTTCTGGTGTCTGCTCTTTACCAAACTCTGTTTGAGATGACAGGGAGACAGTCATAGACAGACCTTCTCTGCACTCATGGAGGTTAGAGTTTCTTGGGAAGATAGACATAAACTTTTTCAGTCTCATAAAATAACTACAAATGTGTCAGGAAATAAAATGCAAGACACTACCAGAATAAATAGTAAGGACCTAAACACGTGTGTGTGTGTGTGTGTGTGTGTGTGTGTGTGTGTGTGTGTGTATGCTGGGGTAAGGGTGGGAGACAGGGAAGGGGGATCAGGGAAGCCCTTCCACTAAAAGTGACCTTTGACCAAAATCTAAAGGATGAAGACAAGCTGAGTGACTTTCTATTCATTTATATCTTTTGTTTTAAATGGCCTGAAGCTTGGGACTAACTAAACAGAGTTGTAAAATTCCAGTATGTAAATTGAATAACTAGGGATCATTTGAAGTAATGGACTGCAGAGTTAATGTATAATTAAGTCACATCTAGGGAAGATTTCCCATCATTATCACAGACAGCATCCTGTTTGCTTTCTTCACAGCACTTACAAAAATCTATAGCTATGTGTTTGGTGACTTGTTTAATGAAAGTCTATCTCCCCTATCTGAATGTGAGCTCCATAAGGACAGAGGCCCTGAATACCATATATCCTGACACTTAGCAGTGTCTTTCATATAGTAAGCATTCTATAAATGTCTTGAATAGATGAATGCATAAAACTAAGTTCAAATGTTATTGAAAACTATAAAAATAAGCAGAAAGTTATACCAGAGGGGGAAAAAATTAAGGAAAAAAACTATAATTTCTGAAGACATAGTACTTACATCTAAATGTGTGGCTTTATAAGGTTAAGAAATACTTAAATAATTTTGTAAAAATCCCAACAAAATAATATGATTGGCCGGGCATGGTGGCTCACGCCTATGATCCTAGCACTTTGGGAGGTTGAGGTGAGTGGATCACCTGAGACTGGGAGTTCGAGACCAGCCTGGCCAACTTGGAGAAACACCGTCTCTACTAAAAATACAAAAAGTTAGTCAGGCATGGTGGCAGGCACCTGTAATCCCAGCTACTCGGGAGGCTGAGGCAGGAGAACCACTTGAACCCAGGAGGCAAAGGTTGCAGTGAGCCAAGATCATGCCAGTGCACTCCAGCCTGGGCAAGAGAGCAAGGCTCTGTCTCAAGAAAAAAGAAAAGAAAAGAAAAAAAAAAACAGAACCACCATTTGACCCAGCACTTCCGTTACTTGGTATGTACCCAAAGGAAAATAAATTGTCCTACCAAAAAGACACATGTGCTCATATGTTTATTGCAGCACTATTCAAAATAGCAAAGACATGAAGTCAACCTAGGTGCTCATTAATGGTGGATTGGATAAAGAAAATGTGGCACATCTACACCATGGAATACTACACAGCTATGAAAAAGAAGGAAATCATGTCATCTGTAGCAACATAGATGGAACTGGAGACCAATTTATCCTAAGCAAATTAAAGCAGAAACAGAGAACCAAATCATGCATTTACTCACTTATAAGCAGGTGCTAACCTTTGTGTAGACATGGATGTAAAGTTGGGAACGACATACACTGGTGACTACCAGATGAGGGGAGGGAGGGTGTGGGACAAGGGTTGAAAAAACTACCTATTGAGTACTATGCTCACTACCTGGGTGACCAGGTTCAACTGTATTCCAACCCTCAGTATCATGCAGTATAAAATAAAAGTTGAAAATTTTAAAAATAAAATATCAAATCATAAAAAAATAAAATAATAAGGGCCCAGTGCGGTGGCTCATGCCTGTAATCCCAGCACTTTAGGAGGCCAAGGTGGGCGGATCACAAGGTCAGGAGATTGAGACCATCCTGGCCAACATGGTGAAACCCTGTCTCTACTAAAAATACAAAAATTAGCTTGGCATGGTGGTACATGCCTGTAGTCCCAGCTACTTGGGAGGCTGAGGCAGAAGAATTGCTTGAACCCGGGAGCTGGAGGTTGCAGTGAGCTGAGATCACGCCACTGTAATCCAGCCTGGCGATTTGTCTCAATTAATTAATTAATTAATTGAGGAAAACTAAACAAATAATAAAACAACTGAATCTACTGATGTGTTTCATTGCTTTTTAAATATCCACTTTGAATTACCGAATATTTTAATATTTGTAGTTTTACATTGCAGCACAGAAAGTCCAGAAATTCAACCCTTGATTTGACAGAGACACCACATGATAGTTCATAGTTCACGCAGCTAGTTAATTGTGGAACTAGAACCAAAAACTTGCTCTCTGTGTCTCTCACATACCTTTTCACTTTATTCTAAAAAAGGCATTTTTCAGTCTAAATGCACTATATTCTAAGATATTTTTAAAAGGAATTACTTATCCAAATCCCGCCTGTCTTGCAAGGTCCATGTGAAGCAATGAGATAAGGTCTGTGAAAGTGCTTCAAAACTATTAAATGTTATAAAAATGTTAGGTTGTATTATTAGAACTACAGTTCATCTCTGTGAAACCTTCCTAAACTTTCTCACTTTTCTGAACTTGATTACACAGCATCTTTTCTAATCTATTTGTTCTTCCTTTATAAAAAAAAAAATTTAATCCTTTCTGCCCTGCTGGGCTGTAAGAAAAAGGACTCTCTTCTTTTCTATAATCTATTGATATTTTATTGTGCTAAACATCTAATGAGTTCCCAATAAATACATGTCGAATAGAATTGAACCAAATTTCTTTCTAGACGTGTGAAAAAAATCCTGATCTTGTGTTCCCATTGTTCAACACCCGCCTATGAGTGAGAACATGCGGTGTTTGATTTTCTGTTCTTGTGTCAGTTTGCTGAGAATGATGGTTTCCAGGTTCATCCATACCCCCAAACCTAAAATGCAATAAAAAAAATAATAATAAAATAAAAAAAAAAATCCTGATCTTTAAAAAGAAAGGGTACTTTCAGAGATTATATATGGAACCTTTTGGTATTCTGTATTTGCAAAGAAAATATTTTAATTTGTGTTATACTCAACAGTTGCATCCTATCTGCATCTTTTTGCTAAAATTGAACAGGCTTCTAGTTTAATATAATAATTTCTAGCAACAGCTGGCAGGAAAAAATATGAGAGCATAGTCATGAACTTCAGATTCTACTCCCCTTACTTTTGGCATTCCGTTCCTCTGAATTATAGCTTACTTTTATATATATATATATATATATATATATATTTTATTGCATTTTAGGTTTGGGGGTACATGTGAAGAACATGGAAGATTGTTGCATAGGTACACACATGGCAGTGTGATTTGCTATAGCTTACATTTCTTTATTATCTCAGTTTGATTTAGTATTTCTAAATATTCACCTCTGTTTCCATCCATAAATATTTACTGAATTTCCTTTTAATGTACTATCTTTTTGTAACAAAGAAAACTCAAGTGTCGGTGGATTACTAATATAAATGGCACTCAGGAAATATAAAAAGACCATGACTTCCTTCAAACAAGTCAGGACCCCCAATTCTCAGCTCTGGCATTCCCATCAGACACTTAAACTGTAGGGGCAATCAAGTTGCCCATGTGGCTACAGCTTTTGTGGCTGTGCTGTACTTGGCAATTTTAATGTTACCCTCTTTGAATTAGGTCCTTCACTGATCATGCATGTCAAAGTATTTTGGTGCCACATAAAAATTTTCTTTTGGAATCAATCATATTTTCCCTTTATGAATGCTACCTGCTGCTTATCTGTTAAGTGTATACTTTTAAACCTTCTGCTTATCTCTGAGTGGTGGTCCCTTTGACACTGGGTGAATTAGATGCTTATCCTGGTCACTATAGCTTCCTTTCCAGCCTTTTCTGCTCTTATGCCAAGCATGAGAATTCTCTCCTGCTGATAGTTAGGATCTAGGGCTGGGAAAATGGGATGAGTTGTCCTTTTAGGCCCAAAAAGAGTATTGTTTAATCCCCCAGAATGTGGTGAAGAAAGAGACTCTTGTTTTCTTTTCCCCCAAATGTGTCCATGTACACCCTTCTCCTTTACTGGCGGAGAGCAGGTTTGTTGAGGATCTATCCTCCTCCCCATGACCATGTGCATCAAGAGAAGCCCCAACCCAAGAGAATAAATAATGATAGTCCTGAGCTATTTTGTGGTGGTCTGGCAGTCTTGATTGCCCTCTTTGGAACTGGAAATGAGCATATTATGCAATTTTAGGTAATAAGATACAAAGGGCATTCGGCTAAGGGAGCTTCTGAGAAAGGCTTTTCTCATCTAGAGAACTAAACAGGCATTCTTCTCTGGGCACTATGTCTACTTCCTTTTTCTATCGGGAACATTCTTTCTCCAGATATCCTTGTGACTAACTCTGTTACTTCCTTGAAGCCTTGTTCAAATCTCAAGTTTAAAAAAAAAAAAAAAAAAAAAAAACCTTCTTAAAATTTGACCACACTAATTAGACAGCAACCTGCCCCATTCTCTTCCCAGCCATCTCAATCCATTTCTCCCTTACCTTTTTATGGTAGCTCTTCTAGGAAGGCACTCCCCTCCTCCCTGTGAATCATGTCTCCAGGTAATTGTTCCTTGTGTAGAGGAACACACTGAATCTGGGCTGCTCCTGTACAACAAATTGAAGGAGGAAGGAGGTAGAATCAATTCTGCAAGAAGTTCAAGATAAGAAGGAGTCTTGCAGTTTCTGTTTTGGACTTGTGGAATGCTCACTCTGGGGAAAGTGATCTGCCCTGTACTAAGTCTACTCTAAGGCCACTGTGCTATCTACAGAAGCTACAGATCTAAGCTACCCACATGGAGAAGCTGCATGGAAAGACAAATACATGGCTAGCCCCATGCTGTTGGCCAAAGATCCACAGCCATCCCAAGTGAGAAGCCAGATGTGTGAGTGAAAAAACTGTTACAGCCATTCCAATGGAGCCTTCAGATCACTCCAGCTTCGGCTACCGTCTGACTGCAAGCACGTGAAAGAACCCAAGCAGGAAACACCCAGCTGAGCACAGTCAACTCACAGAACTATGAGCAACAGTGATAAATTCTTATTTTTAGCCAGTAAGTTCTAGGGTGATACATAGTAAAAGGAACATCTGTCCTGTTTTCCTGTTTTTCCCTTCCATACACTCATTCAGCAGAAGCAACATGTTTAATATACCTTTTTCGATTGTCTTTCATTATGAGAAAGTGAGCTCCATGAGACCAGGGATATTGTCTCTTTTGTTTGCTAACATATCCAAATTACCTAAGAACAGAGCTTAACGTGGTAAATATTTGTTGAATAAACGAGTGAATAGATCAGAACTTCAGTAGCCATGTTGTGAGCACGTGGACCCTTCACCTAAGAATGGCAGCGTGGAAGGATGGGAGGAACCTGGAATAATATCATTATGCTACTGGATTACCCAGTCCTGGAGCAGCCTTGCCTCTGTACTTCTTGACTAGTCAAAACATTTTATGTTGGGTTTTTGTGTTTTTCCATTTGCATCCCTATAAAAGAATACCTGAGGCTGGTAATTTATAAGGAAAAAAGAGGTTTAATTGGCTCGTGGTTCTGCAGGTTGTACAGGAAGTATGGTGCCAGCCTCTGCTTCTGATGAGGGCCTCAGGAAGCTTACAGTCATGGTGGAAGGTGAAAGGGGGAACCAGCGTGTCACATGGTGAGAGATGGAGTGAGCTGGTGGGAGATGCCACACTCTTTTAGACAGTCAGATCCTACATGAACTCTGAGTGAGAACTCACTTATTACTGCAAGAGTGGCACCAAGCCATTCATGAGGGATCCACTCCCATGATTCAGTCTCCTCCCTCCAGGCCCCACCTCCAACATTGGGGATTACATTTCAACATGAGATTTGAAAGGAACAAACATCCAAACCATATCAATTTTCTACAACCTGCAGCAGAAAGCATCTCATCTGGCACATGGTCTTTCAAATAATTCTGATTTAGATGCATGGGACTCAGATATGACTGAACCAAAAAGAGAAATCTAAGTAGCATACACCACAATATTCTCAAAAGCACTCTCTTGTTGACCAGAGGCTTTTCTACTGAGCAAAGCACCTGGTTTACAATATATTATTTCCTTACACCTTCTCCTAAGAGACCTCCTTAGTGTCCCTGCAATAGATATCTGAAGAGCCACCAATCTCTTAGAAATGACTAGATGTGTAACCTCAGAAATGGTTACACCTTGAGCTTTTCTCTCAGTCTAGATGAGATACGCTGCCCATCCCACCAATTTGCCACATTTATCTAAATTTCCGTCTTAAGCTGGAACCTCTACCACTCAAGCTAGGACACCCCCTCACCACCACCACACAGCAAAAACTAAACATTTTTCATTAGCGTCCTACTTGCAATTGAGTACATAAACCTGCAAAACAAGTAATCTAATTAAGTCACTATTTGGTTAATGCTTTTTTTCTCAGAAATCACTTTTGCATGAAATTCAGTTGAGTATTTTATCAGTGACTACATTAGTCTCGAGACCCTCTACTCGGTAGGAGGAACAAAGGTGTACATGACACAGGCTCCCTTCAAAGATGATTAATACGTGAACTATATACAGTATTACAAGGGCTCCACTAGAGATTTGAGCCTCCCAAAAGTGATACTAATGTGCAGAAGAGTTAGCAATAAATTTTACACAAGGGATGACGTTGAGCTAGGACTTGAGCAATGAGTAGGGTTCCAAGAGGTAAAAAAAATGGGATGGTTTTCTAGGAAGAAGGAACAGCACAAACAAAGGCCTAAAGCTCTGGGAAGATCTGATATATAACCTGTGGTAGTTATAAGTCTGGAATGACTGAGGTATGGGGTATATAATGGGGAAGGCAGCAGAGGTGAAATAAGTAATATCTAAGCAAATGAAATACATGTAATTAGGGGACATGAAATATAATTAAATTATTTACCTTAATTCTTCTTTTGACTCTTTACATTTGTCCGTCATAAGGAAACAATTTCACTAAGATTGTTTTCACCTTTTTACCTTAGTTGGCCAAGTAAACAAGAGGCAGAAAGTTTTTAATGTAAAATATTCATTCAACCTGAAAGAACATTGATGATTCCAGACCATTTAAAGTTAAATATTTTAGAATTCTCAATTATTTCTATTTGGATGAGTAGAACCTTTTTTCAGACTTCAGGAATATATGTTTCGTTTCTAACAGCCTAATTGTTCCTGCTTTCATGCCAGCTTCATGGGTATCAGCAGGTTCAAGGTCAGCAGGGTAGGAATCGGGCCCCTAAGAATGCAGCCCGAGTTAAGGAATGCATGATTACCCCTGTAATTACTTGAGAGGGGCTCTGAAATCCTGGCAGGGTTGATGAGGCCACCAGATAACACTGATCAAGAATGTGCACGAGGTTAGGAATGCAGACTGCAGCTGAAGTGGGGGAGTCAGGGTAAACAGATTCTGAATGTAAAAGATCAGGAATTCAAACAGACAGTTAAGTCAAGAAACCAACATCTTAGAAATGTAAACCTCACTTTAAGTCAAAGGCTCTCCAAGCTAAGACTTCATAATATATTTACCAAGTCAAGAGTTAGTATCTACTCACCTGAGTGGTCCTGGACCTGCAGCCAGTTGAGACAGGAGATTGCAGATGGAATGTGGGTTAGAATGTTTTCAGGGTCCAGTAACAGAATACCTGACTTAAAGTTCTTAAATTTGTCTTTCCCAAGGTTTTCTGGTCATAAGAATCACCAGGGGCAATTGATTATATTATTAATTCACAAGCCCCTTCACTGGAGAGTCTGATTTAGTAGATTTGGAAATATATCTTTTAACAGGAACTCCAGTGGAATAGGGCAAGAAGTGAAAACGCTATTGTAAATAATAGATACGTTAGAAATAACGGAGACATATGATAATTTGTCACAGTTCCCAAACTTTAGTATGCACCAGAACCCCCTGGGGGCTTTTAAACTACAGGCTGGCAGGCTGCATCCAGAGTTTCTGACGCAGTAGGTCCAGTGTGAAGTCTGAGATTCTGCATTTCTAGTCGGTTGCCAAGTTACGCTGATGCTACTGTGGTGAGGAACTGCACTTTGAGAACCACTAATCTAAAATAAACTGAAGTACAAAGGCCATCAGATCTACAGCTGGTTAATTCAACAGATTAGCTATATCAAGACTTGAGGTCAGCTTCTCTGAGATTGTCTTGTCTTTTTCCTCATGGTGCCAAGATAGCTTCCCACCACGCCAAGCAACATATCCTCAGATAACAATAACCAAGACAAGAAGGAAGGGAATAAGGTGCAAGGATAACTGCAGTGTGTGTGTGTGTGTGTGTGTGTGTGTGTGTGTGTGTGTGTGTGTGTGTGTGTGTGTGTACTCATGCCTATGTATCTGTGTTTGGAAAAGAAAACATCTCCCAGAAGCTCCCCAACAAATTTCCTCTAATGTGTCAGGTAGACTTGATCTCACTGAACCTCTTTAAGCCAATCACTGGCTATGAGAAACAAGCTTACTGTGATTGGCTTAGACCAGATTTTGATCCTTTCCTCAGAGCTGGGTCCTTTGATGCCCAAAATCTGAATGTAATTGAGCTCTTTACCAAGGAATAAGAAGTAAATAGCTGTTAGGTAGGCATATAGCTGGGTATGTCCACAAAAGGGTTCTGAAACAAGTGTTAGGTTCAGAATTGAAAATATGAATACAAATGCTAGTAAATAATGTATGGTATTGGCTTTGTTATCACCATTTGCAACAGAATAACAGTCTCATGAAGAATTTGGTGCAGCCATTGGAGAAAAAGTGCCTTTTCAAAGCTCACAGTATACATGCAGTCATCTTGCTTTTATTATACCTGTATATGGAATTGCAAGCTGTCCCTTCAGGTAATGAAATTTAGACAAGTTGGAACTTGTATAACAGCAAATCAATACTGAAGTTATAGGCAAAGCCTGTACTTTTGCAGACTAACATATAGGAGAGAAAGACTTTGTGATCAAAATTCAACAAATCCCACATTTATAGGTATCCAGCATAGAGAGAAAACGATATATAGCGGTGTGTCTTTTTATATGTTTGCATTGTTCTCCTTATTCATTCCTGAAAGTGTATTTTCTTTTAACAAACTCACAACTCAGCTGCGCCGCATATGCCCACAGTCAACATAGAGTGGAAATTTGAGTTGTTTATTTGAGCCTCAAGTCATCCAAATACTTCGATGAAGGTTGTGGTAAATGGCCTCCCCCTGAATTCAACGATAATGTCCTCAGTCTTCTGTACCCTTTTGACAGTAGGAAGTAGTAACTAATGTGGAGACTATCTCTTGTTTTATTTTCCTTTCAGACTAGCTTTTGTTAAGGAAATTGCTAATTTTGAAAGAGAAGCTAAGCTAAGGTGACAAATATATATTCTGTTGGTCAATATCTAAACATATATTCCTTTTTTTATTAGAACTTAAAGTGGTTAGCTTGTACTTTACATAAAAAACTGATGTCTACCATCTTCGTGAGCACCATCCAGCCTAACAGTTGTTGGTTTGAATAATGCCACAAGGTTTTCCCGGAAACCAAAACCTAATTTCCAAAGATTGTAGTCTATATAGCTGAGTCCCTCATTTCATAATCATTAAACTATGGTTAGGACACAGCATCCATTCTCCCACAAGCTTGTCCAAGCGCGGTCTGTGCAAGGATCACGTAACTATTAAAAGCCAGAACCTTCAGACATTTCCCTTCCCTGGGACAAATGGAGATTGCACATGGGGCAAAACTGTGTGGATAAGCAAAAAATGGAAGTTTCCAAAGTGCAACAGAATATTGATAATTTTAGTACATTTAAACATACAGTGAGTTTAATGATGGCATTTTCCTACCGGACTTCCTTAGTTGTGAAGATTTGGTTTTTTCTTCTGGGTTGATTGCCAGGAAAATAGCAGAAAATGTTTCAGAGCCTCTGCCAGCAGAGGGTGCATTTGCCATGTGTGCATAAGGTCTCTGGCACTGTGCCCTGGGGCTGTCTTCTCTATATGTTTCTAGCAGTCACACACAGCGGTGTGACTGTTTACACATACTTTACTGTCTTCTCTGATGGAAGCAGGGACTGGTTTGCCAGCAACTTTTGGTTGTTTTTGTTTTTTGAAGACCATGCAACTAACAGATGTTTGTTGTTGGCTCCATATCTACATTCTTTGAAAGCTGGGAGAATCAAATTGCTGACATTCAGACAACACTAATTCCCATATCCAGGGAGCCTAATTTGCCGTCCCTGAGATCCTGATTCCTGGTGTTCACGGGTTTAAAAACCATTTCAGTGACACAATATAAGAATGGGCTTGGGAGATGCAGTGCTGTCTCCACTAAAGATAATCACATTTTATAAACATCTGCGTCATTACTGGTATGATTCATCTCTAAGCTGTATACAGCTGTGTTTCCAGTTTCAATTAACAATCCCTTAATTGCATATCCAACTCATGTTACTAATTTAGTTAATTTATTCATAATTAAGAGTATTCTGTTTCTACCAAGGTTTGTCGAGCTCAGAACATTATAAAGAAAAATATTTTAAGGCAGCATCTCCGAGGGATTTTGTTTCTTATAATCTCATCACAGTACAATGTCATTCATGCGCCCAAAGGAAGATGAATTGCTAAGGGATTTTTTTCCAGTAAAATAAGAAGCTATGGGAAGCTGCAGTGTTGTGTTTTTAAACCAAGTTAAATGCGATGCACTTTGTTCTTTTCTTTCTCCTTCCCTGACATCCTCTCAAAAAAATTATCATTTGATTTGGATTATTATTTAAGTATCACAGCAAATCCAGTCACCAGCGCAGATAAAACTGTCATTACCCTGTCAGGTAATGGTGTCTCTTAAAACCTAAGCTATAAAATCTGTACATTTTGGAGGACATTAAGATCAAGAATTTTAAAATTGCCTAAGTCTAAGCAAGTGGAATACAGTCTCTTGCAAAATGGAAGGCAGATGAAAACATGATACCAGGTAGTTAATTCATCTTAGTTTGATCTTTTCTAGAAAAATACATATATCCTTGCAGCACGAGTCTTGCCTGTGTTAATACATGTGTCTGTGTGTCATTAAAAGCAGCAATAACAAAAAATTAAAACTATGTCTCACTTTGTTTCTTGTTCAAGATCTCCCACCTATAGCCTTGACCTATCTTTGAGCTTAAAAAAACAGTCTTATGACTGCCCAGTGGTTTGCAGATTTTGCACAATAGAAATAATAAGCCATCTTTTGCCCCACATGAATTCTACTGAAATCAGAAATCCATGGCATACTTTTCAAAGTAACTGGTGAAAGGAAAAGTGTGGTAGTATATGTATGCATATTATGCCCTTCCCTTTAATTCTGAGCTCTTCTATTTTCCTTGCATTTGAATCTGTATCTTAAAAGGGCAAAACGTAAGAAGAGGTAGGAGTATTCTAAATTTCAGTGACTTTAAATTCATTTGTTTTGCCATTTAACCATTTTCAATCAATGTTTACTTGAAATTTCAGCGTGGGGAGATTTTAAACACTTCTAGAGTCCCATATTACCCCATTTCCACAATGTTTTTTTTTCCTCCATGTGTTACTGCAGTTTAATACTTGTTTGTTTGCTTTAATATGTTAAACTTGAGTTAAACATAGCATAGGAAGTTAAAACTATTAGCAGCTACATATTTCCCAAAATTGATGAAAATTCAGGTAACACTCCAACCTGTTAAAGATACCTGCAATCTGGCCAGGTGTGGTGGCTCACGCCTGTAATCCCAGCACTTTGGGAGGCCAAAGCAGGCAGATCACCTGAGGTCAGTAGTTCGAGCCCAGCTTGGCCAACACGTGAAACCCCATCTCTATTAAAAATACAAAAAAAAAAAAAATTAGCTAGGCGTGGTGGCGCACACCTGTAGTCCCAGCTACTGAGGAGGCTGAGGTGTGAGAATTGTTTGAACCTGTTGCCTGGGAGACAGAGCAAGACTCCATCTCAAAGAGAAAAAACAAACAAATAAAAAATATATATGTGTGTGTACATATATATTTTTTTTCCTAGAAAAATGCATGTATCCTCATATATATATATATATATATATATATATATATACACATATAGAGTAAGGGGTTGAAACCAGAAAAGACTAGAAATATCTAGGCCAAACCCTTTAATTTATAGATTAGGAAATAGATTCTGGTTGACTTAGCTGAGATATTCTCATTTGTTAAAAGCAATATCAGAAATCAGACTCAATTCAACACTCTTCACTACACCTTGTTTTTCTCTTTGTGGAAAACAGATATGTATCCTGTTCAAAAATTTATGCTGTTTATGTGAAAGCCCAAAATGCCTGTCTACATCATATTTTCCATTTTGCAATAGTAACTCATTTTGGGGATTATTTTCTGATGAAATCTCTAGGTTTAGTTGTACTTGAATCTCTTTTTTTTCTGTACACACTGGAATATGCACATAATAATTGATAGAAGTGTGGATTTTAAAGGTAGAGATAATCATTGTTACTATTTTATGATCCTTTAATAAAATTCACCCAGAAAAAATAAACAAATTTAAATAAAGTTCTCACATTTTACCAGAAATCATAGACTAGAAACTATTCTTATTTGCTTATTTTATTCCAAAGCTTATTTTACTTCTATAATTTTGTGGTTTTATTAAATATTTCTGTGTATTCCTCCAAAGGACCTCTTGGAAAAGAAAGTAAATATCACATCTGAAAAATAGCTGGGCATTTTTTCATTGTCTCTGCAAGGGGAGGGGACGGGAAAGGCAACGTCCACTAGAAACTCAACTCTCTTGCTTTTTACAATGAATGAAGCTTTTCTACTGAACCATCAGAATGGTAATTCTTGCTACCTACTCACCTATTTCACAACATTGACAGAGTTCAAGGGATTCATGCTTTAATATTGCATGATGGTCCATGTTTTGAACATGAGGAGTGGCAGGGGAGATGACACTTTGATTCCTTGGATTTCATGTGGCACTGGATGGGAGCAAGACACTGATTTCAAGTTGAGATAAAAAGGAGAAGTCAGTCAATGCCTGCAGCCAGACTGGACTCTTGTAATAGCTAGGAGTATGTCTCAGTTGGATATGCATGTCTGCTGGGCAAGGACACTGCCATAAATCCCTAATGGCAGCAGTTGTATGGCGTAAGAGAGCTGTGTATGAGCAGCTCACAACTTGACTTCGTTACATGTTATGAACACATTCCTATGGGCACTCATTCATAGAAGTGAGAAATGTGGACAACACTGTCCCAGGCCTTTGTTACGATATGGCCTGGGAATATCTTCTTGGCTGGAACATGATCCCAGCTCTGGTTATAAGAAGAGTTTGATCTGGAAGCAAAATAGCCTGTTTCATGCATGTCTTTCTCACTTCTTTAAAACTTACTTCCTATAAGGTTGATCAAAAAACACATGTCGGGTGAGAGCTTCATTTTGCATTAACTTCCTACTTGTAGGAGATAATGACATAAACGTTGCCTGGTAATCATTATTTGTCATTCAGCTGAAGGTGTTTACTCTCAAGAAAGAAGTAATGGACAAAACTGACTTGGATTCTGGTTCTAGGTTTCCCATTAATTGACTCTGGACATATACATGCAGTTTAATCCATCTTACTAAAAACATGACCAATTCACAGGATATAACTTCTATTCTATAGAAAGGGCTTTCCCTCAGTAGTTAATCAAGGGAATGTTCCAAATGCCTGTCTTTATTGAGCTTATTTTCCAAAATAAATAAATTATTTTCTACTTTTTTTTTTTTTTTTTTGCAGAGGAAAGCAGCATAAAGAAATTAAGCAGCAAAACAATAGTGTATGTTTACCCAACTTTCTAGAAAACACTCATTTTTCTTAAGTTTCGATTTTTATTTTGCCAACAAGTAGTCAAAAAGAAGATAAATAAAACTGGGTTAAGTTGGTAATGACACAATAAATAAATGAGACAAAGAAAGAAACAGGCAATAAATACTAGAGTGGATACCAACAAGAAACATGTTCGAGCCCTGAAAAAATAATAAGAAAAGGCAGAAGTATTAATAATATGTCCTGCTCTCATATCACAACCTGCTCCCCCAGATATATCCTATCTGTCCTGGCACCACGTTGATGCTGTTGTTTTGTAAGCTATGCCAATGAACATGTTGGATGGCCTACTCCAGCTCTACCTTGAGATTTCCACATAAGAAAAGGACCCAGGGATCTCCTTGCTGAGGCCTTTATCCATTAAATCAGGTCATAATTACTGATTAAGCAGCTCCTATGTACAAAACATTATTACTTCAGATCAATTTTTCCTATACTGCTGTTCTGTGAGAGAGAGGAAGGTCCCTGCCCTCGTAAAGCCCTAGAAAACAGATCTAGAGATGGGTTCAACATCTTTATTTTGTAATTATTTCATCTCAATTGTAATGAGTATTTAGAAAGAACAAAAACAGAGTACTAAGAGAGAGTATGGCAAAGAGACTTGACCTGGTTTAGTAGGCCTGGAAAGTTTCCTGGGGAAGTGGTATTTTAGACAAACACACATACATACACCCATGAATGAAAATGTGTGCAGAATGTATTCTAAGTAACTATGATGAAAGCATTTCTTACTATAGGTCATGGTCAAAGTTTCAAAACTATCGTTCTAACTAGTATTATCATTTCAAGGATAGTAGAGGTCATGTGACCAGTTTAGCGTATGCCTGCCTTAGCAGTGTCTAGTAGGCCAAGTAATGTAGCTCACACCTATAATCCCAGCGCTTTGGGAGGCCAAGGCAGGCAGATGACTTGAGGCCAGGAGTTCGAGACCAGCCTGGCCACCATGGTGAAACCCCATTTCTACTAAAAATACAAACATTAACTGGGTGTGGTGGTGGTGCCTGTAGTCCCAGCTACTGGGGAGGCTGAGGCAGGAGAATTTCTTGAACCCAGGAGGCAGAGGTTGCCGTGAGCTGAGATCATGCCACTGTACTCTGGCCAGGGCCACAGAGTGAGACTCTGTCTCAAAAAAAAAAAAAAAAAAAATGCCAAGCAACTACCCGATAACTGTGACTACCTTAGTTAGCACTGAAGGCAGAAGGCCTTGCATTCATTGGAGGAGAGTTAATAGTCTAAAACATTTGTGTGAAAATGTGCACAGAGCCCTCACCTGATAATCAAATTGTGTTCCAACACTTCCCTTTGGATAAAATAAGAGTTACATCTCAGTGAAATCACTTGTGGATCAAGTTCTAGGCTTCTGTAAATAAAGAGGGGGAGGAGCAGCAAGAAATGGAAAATGAGCACATGTAAGTGTGAGAACCTGTACTTTCCTAACCTATAAAGCATTGAATGTAGTTTTTGCTATTGGTCATGTGGCCTTGGAGCAGTTATGTACCTTTTCTGGTGATAGAGGAGAAGACAAAGAAATTGATGATTCAACTCTTTCATTATGATTCCCCTAGTATATTATGCTTACATCTAACTGCCCCATGTTGTGATTGCCTTACTGCTATGGCTTGAATATTTGGATCTCCCCAAAATTCGTATGCTGAAACCTAATTCCACATGTGATGGTATTAGGAGGTAGGCCCCTTGGGAGGTGATTAGATCGTGAGGGCACAGCCCACATGAATGGGATTAGAACCCTTATAAAAGAGACCCAGAGAGCTGCTTTGCCCTTTTGGCCATGTGAGAATATAACAAGAGATGCAATCTATGAACAAGAAAGCAGGCCCTCACCAAACACTGAATCTGCCAGCACCTTGGCCTCAGACTTCGAAGCCTCCAAGAATTGTGAGAAAGAAACTTTGGTTGCCTGTAAGTCACCCAGTTTATGATATTTTGTTATAGCACTCCAAGTGGACTAAAACATTCATTATATAGAAAATCTACTCCCTTTAGAAGCCAGTGTTCTTTTTTAAAAATTTTCTAGAGATCTCTGCAGAAACATAAGAAGTGATCACAGGGACCTGGCGCAGTGGCACACGCCTGTAATCCCAGCACTTTGGGAGGCCAAGGTGGGTGGATCACCTGAGGTCAGGAGTTCAAGACCAACCAGGCCAACATGGTGAAACCCCGTCTTTACTAAAAATACAAAAACTTAGCTGGACATGGTGGTGGATGCCTATAATCCCAGCTACTTGGGAGGGTGAGGCAGGAGAATCACTTGACCCCAGGAGGCAGAGGCTACAGTGAGCTGAGATTGCACCATTGCACTTTGGCCTGGGGAAACAAGAGTGAAACTCCATCAAAAAACAAAGTGGTAATGTATTTGCTACATATATTAGTTATAAGTAGTTGTATTGCAGTACTATCAGGAGCTATGCCAAATATTATTTCCGTATTTCTGAAGATACAGAAAACATCCTTCCCCTGCAGTCATTAATACTTTTGCATTCAAACTTCAAATGAATCAGGACTTTAGAAATTATAGACTTGGTGATTTCTCAGGCATTAACTCCAGAAAGCAGCCTTTATACCGATCACCTACATTTACCCAGCACTTAGCCCATCAATTTCTAATGTGACTTGGAACAAATGAACATTCCCTGGAATGCAAGCTAAATGAAAGAGCACCGAAGAAGAACACGGCATTCCCTGGCTCCTCATCTTCACAAATTTAAAAGCCTATGCTATAATATGGGCTCCTGTTTCCTCTCAGTGTGTCTTCGAATAAGTGGACAGAGTAGCTGAAAGCAGAGTATTTAAAGCTTTAAAACTACCACTTTATTTCAGTCTCTATTCTTGCTGGGGCCACTGTTACAAATAGGAAATTAGAAAATCACTTAGAACGGTTTAATCATTGTGCAGAAGACCCTCTTACCCCAAATATTTACCCCTCATTTTATTGGCACACTGCCTCAAATTCCACCTGCTGTGAAATGATCTAAGTGAATCTAGGTCACGTGCAGCACTTAGATTCTTTTTGGGAAATAATTGGAGAACCACAGAAGTGTTTGAAGTGAATGAGGAATGGCTATCTCAAGCCACAGCTTCATGCCTCACAATGAAATCTTCCACAATTCCGACCATGTAGTTAACAAACATTTATTAGAAGGCAGACAAAAGTCAGCTTACAGTCTTTACTACAGACTTTTATGAAGTCTAGGATTTTAGGCTTAAATTGACACCATTGCAAAAACACTATTCTCTTACCTTTAGATTTGGCATAAGGTCACAAAATTCTTCCTAAGCCAATGGTTGGACACAAGGCCATTGGAGACCAGACTTAAAATTAAAGGCAGGGTGCGGTGGCTCATGCCTGTAATCCCAGCACTTTGGGAGGCTGAGGCGGGCGGATCACGAGGTCAAGAGATCGAGACCATCCTGGCCAACGTGGTGAAACCCCGTTTCTACTAAAAATACAAAAATTAGCTGGACGTTGTGACATGCGCCTGTAGTACCAGCTACTGGGGAGGCTGAGGCAGGAGAATTGCTTGAACCTGGGAGGCGGAGGTTGCAGTGAACCGAGATCATGCCACTGTACTCCAGCCTGGTGCCTGGTGACAGAATGACACTCTGTCTCAAAAAAAAAAAAAAATTAATTAAAAAAAAGGAAATTAAAAGCCCAGGCAAGGGGTTTTGCTGGATTCTTGTATCCTGTTTATGCAATGTTAGGGGATGTCATTAAAATATTTTAGTCAATTCACATATCTTGATTGTCTTAAATTTTACTAATGAGATCATATAGGGATATTCATTGCAGTCCACTATTTCCCTCAGCAAAAACGCATTTGTGATATCCGTTATGCGCATTATAAAAACCTCCAAGATTCATAGAGATATATGGTAGTAGCAGTCTCTGGCTTTGGCCTTTTTCATCAGATAAAGGCTGTGCTGTCCTAGAATATGAATTCCCAATTAAAATAACCATTTGCCTCAAGCCTCTAGAAGTGAAGCTTGCACTAACTGCACATATGAAATATCAAACTATGTTGAGATATTTAAAATTAATTACAGATATTGTAACACCATTATTTAACTAAAATTCCATTAAGGGTCCTTTGAGCGTGCAAAATATTTCTTTGAGATGTGGTAACCCCCTTAATTGATCAGGAAATAAACCTTTATTATCAAATTACTATTCCATCTTGACAGGCCTAAAGCACAGGCTACACATCAGAATCACCTGGGGAGCTTATAAAACTCCTAAAACCCAGGCTGCGCCTCAGACCAATTCAATCTCTGGGAGTGGGCTCCAAGCATCAGCATTTGTTAAACCTCCCCAGAATTGCAAATTATGGTTAAGTTTGCAAACCCCTGTAATAAGAGAATGAGAGGAGGGATGGCTGTATGCCAAGTAGAACCAGGAATGAGGAAGGATATTGGTAAATAAAATTTATCCATAATTGACTTTTCATGAATCGCAGTCCTACGGAGACCCAGACTTTTCTCACAAGACTTTGGCTATGATGATGAGTGAGAAAATTCTCCTCCTAATTTACCAGACTCTTGACTAGAAGTAAATGAGATTTTGGAGAAGAGACAAGTCACTTTCAAAAAGACCCCAGCCTGCACCTGACCCTACCTCTGGACTCCATAGCAATGGCAGGTAGTGGTCATTCCTGAGAAGCAACTCTTTATTTCTTAAAGGAGCATTTGTATAATGAACCTACAGCAATCTGGAAGAGAGACTGGGGTAAATAAGAGAATTTGTTGATTTTAGGTGGCTGAATACTATCTGTGCAGAGCAATTAAAAGGACAACTGTGAGAATCAAGTAAGAGAAAGGAAATAAGAGAAGTCTCATGTTGGTAGACCTTGTTTGATCAATGTGTTTTCATCTTGCATATGATTAATAAAGTAAGTTTGGGAGTTAGGACCAACCTCTGTTTACTCACTGGAGAATAACTACTAGCATATAGAATGAAGCTAGGATTGTCCAGGCTGGTTTTCTCTGCTTGGAAGTTTGGATCCAATACATGGAAACCTGAATTCCAAACTGTTTCTCTTAAAGCTTGCCTTTCTGATCTTCTCTTAAGGAATGCTTATTGTTTAGAAAATGGTAGCACAGAAGTGTTATACCTAGAGTACGCCTTGTGCCTGAAATTAATTACCCAGTGTCTTAAAAAATTCTTATCTTTTGCTGGTAGAAAACCTTTGAAACGTATTTGTTTGTGGTATTCACTGCAGCACCTTAGATATAAGGAGAGAAATTTTATTTTCAGAGGAATTTTGAGACAGCTTCTGTGTGTGTGTGCATGTATACTTACACAGGTATTGGTTTTCCCCAAGAATTGTAGAAATCCCATTAAAATACCAGCTTCTTAAGGAGTTACTGAAACTCCAGTTTTTCATATTTTCTTTATAATATTTGGATGCTTTTAGGTGAACTTGTAGCATTTTAATTATATCTGTATCAGATGAGCAGAAGAAATGTAAAAGGGTTTGGGGAGAGATTTAATTTTAGATAGCGGTGTAATTAACAGCATTTGAAAAAACTAGAGAACTTTAATTAAATGTCTCTACATTAATTTAGCCATTTAATTGAAAATGTATTGGGATAGTCCTTGCCATTTATCACCCTTACTCTTTGAGGAAAATTGATTTTTGAATAACAAAGTATCAGTATGACTACTTTTTATTATTTAGCTGTATGTTCACTACTTGGCACTTTAATTTTTCCCTCCTATATGTTTTGAGCCTTTTTAAACATTAATGTGGCATGTCACTTTTATCTTAAAAACCATAAATCTGGGGGCCTGGCACAGTGGCTCACTCCTGTAATCCCAGCACTCTGAAAGGCTGAGGTGGGTGGATCATTTGAGGTCAGGAGTTCAAGACCAGCCTGACCAACATGAAAAAACCCCATCTCTACTAAATTCAAAAAAATTAGCCAGACGTGCTGGTGCATGCCTGTAATCCAAGCTACCTGGGAGGCTGAGGCAGAAGAATTGCTCAAACCCAGGAGGTGGAGGTTGCAGTGAGCCGAGATTGCACCACTGCACCCCAGCCTGGTCAACAGAGTGAAACTCCATCTCCAAAAAAATAAAATAAAATAAAAAAAGAAACAAAGAAAGAAAACTATAAATCTGGGAGAAACCATATTTTGAAACATTGAGCAAATGTTTCTTTTCCTTTATTTTAGACTTTAATATTCACTAGTCATGTTGTAAAGTTTTCACCTTCATATCGTGGACTTTTTTTTTTTTTTTTTTACTTTGCCAGCTTAACTGGCTTTTTGAAAGTGGTGTTATGATGCAGCAGTGTATCTGAATTTCAGCAATGCCTTTTACATGGCTGCTCACATTATCCTATTAAATTACATGAAGAATTATACACGGAGAGAAATACAATTTGGTAGATTTAGTGATGTTTCAATAACCATGTCCAGGGAGGAATGTTGTGTTGAACTGTCAATTTGAGAAGTGTTTTGGGGGTGCTAACCACAGAGCGGATTCAGTTCTACTTCACTGCACAACTCTCCACATATAGTGCTGCCTAAAAGTTGTGCCTTCTTGCCTGAGCTTTGACCCAGATTTTTGTCATTTTTCTAGGTAAGCATGTACATTGTGCACTTATTAATTTTTCAAATGACACAAAGGTGAGAATGGGAGTCAACACACTGAAAGATCAAAATCAAGATTCAAAGTAAGATTATAACAGACTGGGATACTGTACCAAAATCAAAAAATTAAAATAAAATTTAACAAGAGCAAGCAAGATGTCCTGCCTTTAAGTTTTTTTAAGTGTTTTATACAAATATAGGCTAAGGAACATCTGACTTTGTGACATTTTATATGAAAAACAAATTGGGATTTTAAATAACCACAAGGGCTGTATTAATCTCCAGTATGCTCTGGTGTGGCTTGCTATAGAAGGCAATACAATATTAGACTGCATTAATGAAATTCACAAATGTGCCATTAAGAGCTACACTAGCTAAACCACATCTGCAGTTATATTGACTTATGACCATCACATAAGATGGGAACACTGAAAAATCATAATACATTGATAGCAGGGAAACCAAGATCGTGAAAGGTCTAGAAATGGTTATATGAAGAATATTTGAAAGACTCTAGAATGCTCAGTAAGAAGACAATACAAAAATACAGGACAGCTTCTTCATGCATCTGGGGAGGGTGGGTAAACGGGACAGCACACTTAAGTAAGATTGTAGAAGAGAACTATGGGCAAGTGTTACAGTAGAGTTTATTCTGGGTAAAGAAAATATAAACATTAGAGTTGCTTCACAAATTTCCATCATTTTTTAATCTGACTGATCTGCTAGTAGGGCAAACTGTAACAATAGCTTAAGCAATAGAGAAATGTAGAGATTTTTAGTGGAGATGGGGTTTCACTGATGTAGAAGCCCAGAACTAAGTAGATTAGGCCTCCTTCTGCTGTTCAGCTTCAGTAAGTCTGAAGTCTTCCTTTATCTTGTTGTCCTGCCACGATGGCCTCAGTTCTCATTGTTAACCACATGATCCAATGTGTCTGCTCTAGCTCCAACCAACACATCAGGGTTCCAGCCCCCAGCAACATGGAAGAAGGGAGAAGGCACAGAGAGGGTGTGTGCCAGCAGTGTTGTAAGAAAATCTTTCAGAAACTGTCATGAAATGTATCTCCTGATAGTTCCTTCACCAGAACTTTGTCCCATGATTATACTTACATCCACGTGAGGCTAATAAATACATTCTTTACTTCAGCCATCCATATACCAAACTGAAAATAATGAGTTCTATTGCTATGGGAAACAAATGGAAAATATATGGGAATAATCGACAGTGCTTGCCACGAAGATGTTTCAGAGGGAATTACTCTTTTACCTGGGAATTTTACAAGATAAACTTTAAGATCCTATCAACTCACTCTCTCTTTTTTTTGTTTTTGTTTTTGAGAAGAAGTCTCACTCTGTCTCCCAGGCTGGAGTGCAGTGTTGCGATCTTAGCTCTCTGCAACCTCCACCTCCCAGGTTCAAGCAATTCTCCTGCCTCAGCCTCCCGATTAGCTGGGACTACAGGTGCCTGCCACCACACTCGGCTAATTTTTTTTATTTTTAGTAGAGATAAGGTGTCACAATGTTGGCCAGACTGGTCTCAAACTCCTGACCTCAAGTGATCCCCCTTCCTCCAGAGATGATCTGTCTGGGCATGGTGGCTCACGCCTATAATCCCAGCACTTTGGGAGGCCGAGGCAGGCGGATTACGAGCTCAGGAGTTCGAGACATGCCTGGCCAACATGGTGAAATCCCAACTCTACTAAAAATACAAAAATTAGCCAGACGTGGTGGCGGGCACCTGTAGTCCCAGCTATTCAGGAGGCTGAGGGAGGAGAATCACTTGAACTCTGGGAGGTGGAGGTTACAGTGAACCGAGATTGTGCCACTGCACTCCAGCCTGGGTGACAGTGAGACTCTGCCTCAAAAAAACAAACAAACAAGAAGAATCTATGATCCTGTAATTTATAGACAACATAGAACTTCCCTTCTCTACAAAGAGAATTGATTCTCAAGGGCTGTTTGGAAGTTCATTTCCTTGTAAGTCCAAAATGACATAAAAAAGTGACCAATGTATAGCATACACCCTTCCACAGTAAGTTCTCTTTTGTTGCCATAGTAATCCCATGTCATTTCTTAAAGCAATACTTTCACTCTTTTGTACTTTTGAACATAGAGGTGTTGATAATAATATTTATAAAACGTTAGGAAAATATGCACACAAAACACAACACAGAATAAGAAAACCTCATGGTGGCCTAAAGTAAATTCTAATGTCCTCTGTTGGTGGTATTCGTTGCCATGCTTCTGCTGTGCCTGGGAGCTTTATTGCTACCTATGGGAAGTTTAAGTAGAGAAGTTTCTTTACTACAGGGGTGTGAACAATCATTTTAAGGAAGGAATAATGAATTCACGTAAGTTAACAGAGCATGTTTTTCTGCCCTGGTAATACTGCATTTCTCACCTTGCATTTAAAGTACCTATGCCCTTATACAGAAAATGTTATAGGGGTTAGGTGCAGTGGCTCACGCCTGTAATCCCAGCACTTTGGGAGGCCAAGGCAGGTAGATCACTTGAGGTCAGGAGTTGGAGACCAGCCTGGCCAACATGGTGACACCTTGTCTCTACTAAAAAAAAAAAAAAAAAAATTAGCCAGGTGTGGTGGTGCATGTCTGTAGTCCCAGCAGCTACTCGGGAAGCTGATGTGGGAGAATCGCTTGAACCTGGGAGGCAGAGGTTGCAGTGAGCCAAGATCGCACCACTTCACTCCAGCCTGAGTGGCAGAGTGAGACTCCATCTCAAAAAAATATATATAGAGAGAATTATTGGTTGATTAATATTATTATATGGTCCCCATTACTCTAAACTGTCAAAATGTAATGTAGCTAAAAATCAGAGAAAGGCCATGCTGTGTACTCCTTCTCTGTTTCATTCAAACTAGAAGAGAAAGGAAGAGGACAAAATAAGGATGACAGGAGGCCAAATTGTATGTAGAATTCATGGAAATCCTTACCCAACATATAAAACTGTGATAGTATAAGGAAAAGTATACTGCAAAAATTAAACTTCTGCCTTGTGAAATGGAGAACATTTTTACATCTAGCTCTATTGCTTCTCCCTGTGGAGCTGTTCTAAGCGCAAAGTTCTCATTACATAATGAACAGCTCCTCAAATACTGTGCAACTGTTTCTCACTAGAAGCACAATGCAGCAAACCCTGTTTCTCAGGAACCTTTTATGTCATACCTAGTGGTACTGATTTCTATAATAAAAAGCCGATGTGTGCACATTTTGTGGTCACAGGAGAGTGCAAAGTTGACATCTACAGTTAAAGCATTACATGAATAAGGTCATAATTTAAATACTTTTCTATGATCATGTTCTTTACATTAAAGGTTAAAGATGCATGCCACTTTAAATATGGTTTAAGGGCCGGCCGCGGTGACTCACGCTTGTAATACCAGAACTTTGGAAGGCTGAGACGGGTGGATCACCTAAGGTCAGGAGTTCAAGACCAGCCTGGCCAACATGGCAAAACCTCTGTCTCCCGAGTTCAAGCAATTCTCTGCCTCAGCCTTCCCGAGTAGCTGGGATTACAGGCGTCCACCACCACACCCAGCTAATTTGTGTATTTTTAGTAGAGACGGGGTTTCACCATCTTGGCCAGGATGGTCTTGAATTCCTGACCTCGTGATCCACCCACCTCGGCCTCCCAAAGTGCTGGGATTACAGGCGTGAGCCACTGTACCCAGCCAATAAGTTTTAAAAATAAGATAGAGTATCACAAGTAAGATGTAGTTGAAACTTTAAAGTATTTATTTTTCTATGATGCCTATGATATTCAAAAGATAACTTTAAATTTCATGAGCAGAGTTCAAGAACTTCTGAGTATTGTTTTCATTGATGACTTAATATAATGGATTTCTATGATGATGGCACGATATTCTTTTGGTGCTTATGTTATTAATAAAAAATTATGGTAAAGCTTGTAGAGATGAACATGGCTTGGATGAGAATGTCTTCACTGTACCTTCCTAAATGCAGCTAGGAGACTCCAAGTCACCCTTCTAGTCTCATGGCCACTCCTTTCTGTCACAAACCACATGCCGACTTAACCGATCTTGCCCTGTTTATGGAAAGGCAGTATAGGAACAGGGGCTCTGCAATTGGACAGATCCAATTCTAATCAATCCACTCCATTGACAGATATATAACGTTGAGTCCTTCCTGTGCTTCGGTTTCCTCATCTGTAAAATAGAATTAAAAACTAACTTCATGAGGCCTTTGGAGAATAAAAGTTGTATAACTCAAAGATTCTTGGGGTGTCGGAAACAACAATGTCACCTGTCACTGTCTGTACTGTTATTGTTATTGTCATCATTATTATTTTATCTACCAGGAACTCCAATTCCACAAACTCTTAATGTCAAGACCATACTCTATCATGGAGCTTTCCCTGATTCCTCTGTATGAAAATAATTAATTCTCGTATTAATAAATATTACTTTTCTAGTCGTAATTTCTTTTTTTAACTTTTATTTTAGGTTTGGAGGTACATGTGAAGGTTTGTTACATAGGTAAACACATGTCACAGAGGTTTGTTGTACATATTATTTTATCACCCAGATATGATAAAATAGTACTCAATAGTTATCTTTTTTGCCTACTTGTATTTTCATTATCCCCAAGTATACTATACATATCTTAAAATTAGGATCCATGTTGAAAAAACATTGATATTTCCGATGACTTCTAGCACAGTACATTGCACTTAGATATTCAGTAACTCTGTATTGAATGTCTGGGTATAATCTGCTCTTAGTTTCTAATTTGACATTAATATGTTCAAGCCTCAAGACTCGTGTAAATGAAGGTTTGACTATATTGCCCATCTTTCGTTAAGCTGGAAAGCTGAAATTCATGCACTGTTTTTTAGTGTAGCAATTTATGACAACGTCTAGCTATTAAATCTTTTCTAGGTATAAAACCTTTATATCTCGCATTGTTCCCCTCTTGTGTTTTTGCTTTAATATCGTTGAAGGCATCTATTATTGGAATTTTTACTTCTGAATAGTACTTTTGAGAACCTGTATAGAATTTCAGAGGCTTTCGAAAATTGTCGTAGATTGCTTTTAGCATATGGTTTACCACTGTGGTCTCTTAACTTTTCAAAAAGTATTTCAAAAGGGTACTTAAATCCATAAGTGAAAATTGATTTACATCTATTATTGCTGATTGTTCACTATTCTGAACTTCACCTAAACAAGTGATTTGAACAGAATTTTTTATAATATTAGATGTTTTTCTACTCTCTAAATATTTTGCAGCTCTTTCTTAGTAATTCGAGTCAACTTACGCTCGTTTTTTGTCAATTATAGATGGTTGTCAGTAGTTTGGCAAATGTCATATGAAGGTAATTCTTTAAAAGTTGAGATTTTAAACTATTTCTACTCCTTTTGATTTTGCTGGAAATTATAATTATATTAAAGGGACAAAGAGGAATATGCATTGAAAAATTTTTTACAGCTGTATCAACCATTGCCATCAGGCACTGATATTCAGCCAATATGTTCTAATACACCCATGTCTTTCCATTTTTGAACGTTTGAATTCTGTTCTGATTGGTCATTGCCTGTACCTGATCATTCTGTATCCATCTCATACAAATGGCTAAATACAACATTTTAAGTATCACTCTTGCCTGTACATACTATTTTTCTTGTCAGATGATATAATTGTAATCATTACATGTTTCTTAAGCACAACTGAAATCTTAATTTAAATCAATAAGTCTGGTTTCTGTGGTCATTGTTTCCCAGAACTCTCAGAATTTCTAAGCATGGGGGTTATTCTTCCAGGAATGGTGCCGAGAGTCTTCAGTAGCATGCATTTCTCTCTAATTGACATTATTTCACACCCTCCATTTTCCTTACTATTGAAAACTGTATTTCATTGGTATTTTGCCAAGGATCCTGCTCTGTTTCATAATAATGTTCTGTTCGCACTCTCTGCACTGACAAATACCTATTCCATGCATCAATTGCATAAATGGCAATTTGAAAGCATTTAACCACAGCTGTATATTTTTCATTGATTCTTTTCATCTGAAGATCATTCATTAGGCTTCTCCCTCCTGTTTCTTCTTACATTCATACCTCCTTTCCTCCTATGTACATAGTGCCTTTTGCATTTTCTATTTTTAAGTGTAAATTGCTGACTACAGTTATGCTTTTACCTCATTCCATGGTCATAATGAAATCACAAATTTAAAAATTTAGTACTTTTTAAACCTGTTTCTGACTTGTCCATCTAAATGCATTTTATAATTCTTCGACATTCAACCTTCTGCTGAATGATTTCTACAATCTCTTCAAGACATCTGTGCAGTGTTATGGATTATATTGATTGCATTTTTGTCCATGTTCAAATTTGCAGGATGTAGCCTACAGAATATATATTGACTAATAAAGAAATGCATCCACATGGTGGATGGTTGTAAAGAGAAAATATATATTGGTATGCAGCAGGCGCCCACACAAATGAAATGTAGAAAACAGCAGCATGCCATGTCAGAGTTGCAAATGAAGGCTGTGGCTGAGAAAACACAGAAAGTCTGGAGTGTTTGAAAGGTTTTTCTTCCAAATTCATTCACACATAAAAATGAAAAAATTGAAATATCATATAGGTATGCCTTAATTTTTTTATTGCATTCGTGTTTGGACCCACAACTCTGAGATTTTCATGCCCTAGATGTTTTTTAATATAACCACCTGACCATTTCTTCCCCCTGGGGTTACTTTAGAAGATGGGAGGTGTATACACTGTGTATGTATGTCAATAAAGAAATGGGGGGGGGAATAAAGGACAAAAGAAGTGAGGAAGGTAGTGGGTAGGGAGAGAGGGAGAATTGAGTGATTCATTACTTATTCATCACTCTACACTGGCATACACAATAATATGTTTAAATCAGTCTAAAATTTTCATTGTGTAATCTCTGAAAGAACTAGTCCCCACTCCCTGAACTGTTTGGTGTAAATATTTATCTATGTCTAATCATTTATATGCAAAACAGCCTTATATATATTTTCATTTTCATAAGATCATCTAAGAATCAAAGGAAAAGCTATTTTAGGCAATGAACATAGGCAGTGATTCCAAAATAGAATTTGAGCAATGCAAAGATAGATGGAATCACAAAAGATGATTTCATTCACAGTTTTAAACCCTGCAAACAGATTTCTGTTTAACTGACCTTATTTCAATAGCTTCTCATTTTTTCGGAAGTGTATTTTATTTGTATATTTCTAATAATCTTATTTTCTTTTTATACCCAGTATTAAGTAACATAGCATGTATATCCACTGAACAAAGGATAACTGAAAGAAAACTCCTTGATATTCAACTTGGAGTATTTAATTCTCGAATGAATATGAGTTTATATAAGTAGTTTTTTCACATATATAAAATTAGATTTTTTTCATATTATTGATATTATTTCAGAACAGCTAATTTAATGCCATTGATGATCTAGATGTGTCCTTTCCTTAGAAATCTTTTAAATGAATCACATAGCCTGGAAACAGATCCAGATACTACATACTATCATCATCAGAAATTATTTTCTTCTCTTCTTGTCAAGTTCAGTATTTACATCATATACACAAAGCATGTTAAAATAGCAGGGTTCTTGTTCTCTGACACATTACAAGAGAGGCAAAATTATAGAACTGCTATGTTTCTCATTATAACTCCCATTAGTTTCATTTGCTTCCAAACATTCATTTCTGTGCTTTTTGCAAAAGCTTTCAAACTTATTTTTTGATGATTCTAAAAGTAATTCCTCTATGTCTTTTCCTAGTGATACTAGTGATCATTTTCTTTTCCATCTTTTCTTAGTGATACTGGCATTCACTTTCCTTTCCAATTGTATGAGGTGGCTTGAGAGATTATTGATACCCTGTTTTCTTGCCTAATAGGCAACCCACGTAATCATAGTGACCTGTTCATTTACATCATCTTCAATTCTCGCCTCATACTTGTTCATCTTTCTTCATTTCCCATGTTTCCTTATTCTTTGGAACCAAAAACTATCATGTTAGTCATTCTTTCCACTAGTTTTCTCCTATACATTTTCTGATCTTTCTCTGAGCCAGTTAAGAGTCACTCACCCATTTTGAAAATGGACCTTAGCTTACTTGGACCTTACAAACACAAATATCCTGTTTGATCTTTATTTGCTGAGAGCAATAAGACAGATGAATCACAATAAACTTTTTAGCACCCTTCTGTTCAATTCTTTTTCAGAAATCTTTCCCCTCAAAAAGCCTATTCTAGGCTCTTTCTTTTGGCAGTTTCCTAGAATTTTCCTTTGCTTTTCACCAACTGGAACATTGTCACTAGAAGTAAACTAAGGGACCATCTAATTCAACACTCTCATTTTATACTTTAGGATACTGAAGCCAAGAGAAGCTTATTTTATTTTATTTTATTTTTGCCTGCTGTAACACAACGAGTTAGTTAAGCAGCCAAAACCATAGGGGATCTTGCCACTATAAGCTTTATCAGCCCGTCTGTTTATCTCCTCAAAGCAGCCCTGTACCTGATTTCCTTATTTCTGTTCTCTAAGTAATCCAAGCTCAGACCTTAGAGTGATCTTCCCCCTAATCCACCCTGCCTGACATCCAATGAACTGACAAATTCAGTTGATTATGAAGCTACAGTGTTTTTCAAATTATACCATAGTTGTCTAGGCTATTGCCATACTCTACACACCAATTTTTTATTATTAATATTATTATTATACTTTAAGTTCCAGAGTACATGTGCAGAATGTGCAGGTTTGTTACATAGGTATACACGTGCCATGGTGGTTTGCTGCATCCATCACCCCCCTCATCTACATTAGGTATTTCTCCTAATGCTATCCCTCCCCCAGCTTCCCACCCCCTCAACAGGCCCTGGTGTGTGCTGTTCCCCTCCCTGTGTCCGTGTGTTCTCACTGTTCAACTCCCACTTATGAGTGAGAACATGTGGTGTTTGGTTTTCTGTTCTTGTGTCAGTTTGCTGAGAAAGATGGTTTCCAGCTTCATCCGTGTCCCTGCAAAGGACATGAACTCATCCTTTTTTATGGCTGCATAGTATTCCATGGTGTATATGTACCACATTTTCTTTATCCAGTCTATCATTGATGGGCAGTGGGTTGGTTTCGAGTCTTTGCTATTGTGAACAGTACCACAGTAAACATATGTGTGCATGTGTCTTTATAGTAGAATGATTTATAAGCCTTCGTGTATATACCCAGTAATGAGATTGCTGGGTCAAATGGTATTTCTAGTTCTAGATCCTTGAGATCTTATCCCTCCCTGCCCCAGTCCTAGTTCAGTCTGTCAGCCTCTCTACTGCAATGGATGAAAGCAGTTTCCAGATTCACACAGCTTCTGCCACTTTCTAGTCTTGTATTTGTGTTTCAGTTGCTGCTGAAACTCAAAGCCTATTTTCCAGAGGCCGGTCGTATTACCTGAGATATTGCGTGAAGAGCATTTAGCACAGTGCCTGGCCCATAGTTAAGTCCTCAATAAATATTAGTCTGAGGAAAGCAGTAGGGTGTTGTAGTAAGAAAGCAGGGCAGGGGACAGCGAGCTACAGATCTCAGTACAAATTCAACAAGGGGCTTTTTTTTTTTTTTTTTTTTGTAGCAAGGGTGCTAAAAACAGTTTTTTACTTGTTTTAATAAGTTGTACAAGACCCAAAGAAGAATATGTAATGGAGATTTATGTGTTCCTCAAAGCCTAAAATATTTACTTTGTAACCCTTTACAGAGGACTTTAATTCCTGTTGACAGCTATCAGGGTGTGAATCCTGGCTCTACCACTTAGAAACTGTATAACCTTGGGCAAATGTCTTAACCTCTACAAGGCTTGGTTTCCCTGACTGTGAATAGTACCTATTTTACAGAGTTGTTATGAATATTAAATGAGATCATTTATATAAAATGCTTAGCTCACTAGCTGGAATAGGATTTAATAAATGTTAGCTGACATGGTTATGTCTACTCATTGCTGCAGATAAATAGCCTCTAAGTGCAGCTTTAATAGTGACTGCTTCTTAAAATTTTTAAACAAAGTTTTTCTATTTTCTTATCCCATTAAATAAATATTCCACATTCTGGCGTTCAATATTTCTAATGACATCAAGCAACTCTAAAATCATTGAATGTTTTCAAGCAACAGGAAACCTTAGAAATAACTCATCTAAACTCATATCATAGATATGGACACTAAGGGCCAATAAAACCATGGCTTCTAGGACCTGAAATCAGATCCTCTCTTTTAGATTGTGTGATCTTCTTCGTGCTTCTGCCATGCAATCTCAGAATTCCAAGCGATTTAAGAATCATTCATTTTGTTCCTAAGGCAGGATTCGACTCTATAGAATCCCTGTTGGTTCTTCGGTCATCCAAACCCAGTTTGAGTACAGTCATTGATGATAAATCACGCTTTTCCCAGAAAGCAGTTCTGGTTGTTTCAAAGTCTTTATAATAAATGAAAATTGGTTTTCCTGAAATTTCTATGCATTGATCTATTCCTGCCCACTGGAGCCAAAAGAGAATTGTCACTTCTCTATGCCCCGTAAATACTCCTTGTCAATTTTCCTATCTTCTCTAAGTGTTCTCTCTTCATGCTAATGAGAACTAGTTGAGTTTTTGTTTTCATTGTCCTGCTAAGTTGAAAAACTAAGAAAAGCTTGGCTCTTTCATCACTGTTATGTATTCCACTATGTAACAGAACTTGAGTTCAGAGTATACACTCTAAATAACTGCTTTTGTAAAAGTATTCAATTATATTGAATTTTTTCAGTTCCCTCTGTTATTTTTCATAATACCCACAGTCAAGACTTTCATCTTCCTATACAAGAATTATCAATGGTCCCTTTTGTGAACTTCAAATATCTGAGATAGGCCTCAGTTAATTTAGAAAGTTTATTTTGCCAAGGTTGAGAACATGCACCTATGAAACAACCTCTGGAGGCCCTAACGACATGTGCCCAAGGTGTTCGGGGCACAGCTTGGTTTTATGTATTTTAGAAAGACACGAGACATCAACCAATATATGTGAGATGTACATTAATTCCATCCAGGAGGATGGGACAACTCGAAGCAAGGCAGGGGCTTCCAGGTCAGAGGGAGGTGAGAGACAAATGGTTGCATTCTTTTGAGTATCTCATTAGCCTTTCCAAAAAAGGCAATCAGATAAGCATCTATCTCAGTGAGCAGAGGGATGACTTTGAATAGAGTGGGAGACAAGTTTGCCCTAAAGCAGTTCCCACCTTGACTTTTCCTTTTAGCTTAGTGATTTTGAGGCCCCAAGATTTATTTTCTTTTTCACACTTTTAATATGAGCTATCCAGAACTGATGATAATATTCCAGATATGGCTGAACCAATGGAAATGATAGTGTTTTCTACATACCATATTACAATCAAACCTGTTTTGCACTTTGCATTTACTTTCTCTATTAATGATGTCACTATTCTCTATTAATGAAAATTTGGGGGCCACATTTACTTCTGCCTCTCCATTATCATCAGTTTTTATTTGGTCACTAAATTCTGTTTGCTGACTCTCATGTTTAAAAATAAAAACACTCAAATCCAGCTATTCCTCTCTAACTACTCTGCCCTTCCCCTCAGTCCTTTCTCAGTGGCTACTAATTATTTGGCCTTCTAATGATTAGCCTCCCTGCCCCCAGACTTTTATCTATCTTTATCGCTATGGCTAGGTATCTTACCAAACCACAAATCTAATCCTAGTACCCCATTATATTAAAAAATCTTTTATAGCTATAGCTTTCTCTCCCTCCAGGTCAGTATCCATAGCCTGTCAAGATATGGCTTTGATAAGGGACAGAAGGCAGGGAAATTCTGGGCAGAAGAGGGCAGGTCCCCCAACGAGGGCCCACCCTCAAGCCGAAAAGCCTAGAACCATGGCCCAAAGTGAGAACTTAACATCCCTGTTTCCCACTCTAAGAATGTCTTTTCTAAAACCACCCATAACCCCACCCTGACTCCAGCCTGTGCCTATAGTAACCCCAGAGCTCAGCCAGCAGAAGAAGAAGCATCTGGATGTCAGAAACTACAGTTGGACGTCGAAAGAGAAGTGCCTTGATTTTAGAGGGACAGTTTGACAGCATAGCTTCAGAGAGGAGTCCAGCCATGGATGGTCGGACTCCAGGGAAAGATTACCTTCCCACTCCATCCCCTTTTCAGCTCCGCTTCCCACTCGAGAGCCACTTTCATTGGTAATAAAAATCCCCCTTATTTATCATTTTCAATTTGTTTGTGTGACCTCATTCCTCCTGGATGCTGGACAAGAACTCGGGTGCCACAAGTGTGGGTGCAAAAGGCTGTCATACTGACCCTCCATGAGCTGTTAACACTTAAGCCAACTGCGGACGGCAAAGCTAAAAGGGCACTGTAACACTTCCTCATGGGCACCCTCCCTAGAGGCTGCTGCAGGGCCGGTACAGTGTTCACTCTTGCCAGCACTCAAAAATGCTGGCCCTGGCTCCTATACCTGCTCACCTGTGCTCCCCCTCCCATGAGGGGTGGACCAGCAAGTGAGTGGAGTTTGCCCCACTCCAGTTCCCACCCGTGAAGAAGTCAGGGAAATATCCTGCTTCAGCTCCAGTGAGGCACAGTGGTACACACCTATAGTCCCAATTACTGGAGAGGCTGAGATGGGAGGATCTCTTGAAACCAGAATTTTGAGGCTGTAGGCACTATGGTTGTACCTGTGAATAGCTACTGCACTCCAGCCTAGGCAACATAGCAAGATCTTATCTCTAAAGAAGGAAAAAAAAAAAAAAAAACATGATGTGGCTCCAATTCACTAATCCAGTCTCTTAACTGAATTCCTTCCTCCTGGCTGAGCACAGTGGCTTATGCCTGTAATCCTAGCACTTTGGGAGGCCAAGAGGAGAATTGCTTGAGCCCAGGAGTTCAAGACCTGCCTGGGAAACATAATGAGACTTATATCTACAACACATTTTTTTAAAAAGAATTTTTTCCTCCCCTGCTCCCCCACCCCACCCCCTTGCAACCTTGTTTACTCTTTGGCCTCTGGCCCTCTCGCTCATCTCTTTCTCAGCTTCATGTCTTTGGAAATACTCTATGCCTGGAAAGCCCTTATAAACCTGGAAATTCCTATTCTTATTCAACTCTGAGGCAGTTCATTTCAGTGGCTTACTTCACAGGCTCTAGGTTTAAATTCCAATTCTGTCATCTGCCTGCTTTCTGACCTCAAGCAAGTTATATACTATGCCTCAGTTTCCTCATTAGTAAGATGAAAATAATACAGTAGTGCTTTTTTCATAGAGTTGTAGTAAAGATTGAATGAGATGAAGCATATAATCCTCATGCACATAGCACAGCACATACTATGTGTGTTGCACATAGTAAGTGCTCAGTTCTTTTTTTGTTGTTGTTGTTTTTTGCATTATTCTTAGTACATAAGTCAAGTTACATTTGCTCTTCCTTAGGAAAGGTCAATTGTTTCTTTTTAGGTGTTTACCCATTACTTTGTTCATACATTTGTTATAACCACTGCTGTCATAAGGCAACTTGCTATCTTTGTTCATAAAACAAATCCCGGGGTTCACTGAGCTTAAAGTGAGAGAAGGAAACTTTGCATCACGTGCAGTGGGTAGCTAAACCTAGTTGTCCCTATGCTTGTCTCCAAATTTCACAACTCCTTTGGAGATTGTCCCTATGCTTGTCTCCAAATTTCATATCTCCTTTGGAGATCTCTCACTAATTATCCTTGCCATGCCCCGACACCAGCCTTATAATTTTGTATTGTATTTCCTACTCCATGATTCTAAATGGTCATCCTGTTCCTCTCTCTCTCTCTCTCTCTCTCTCTCTCTCTCTCTCTCTCTCTCTCCTCTCCCCATCCCATATTATTACAGATAGCTATTTCCTCTTTTTAAGACAGAAGTACATTTGCATTTTGCTTAAGCTACAGTTGTAAATTTTATAACATTTATGAAAGACACAATGGAATCTAGGAAAGATGTAACAATTAAAGATATTAACTGGCCAATTTTTTAGGACACCATCCATAAAGTCCACAAACAAGTGTGCCTTCCTTGTCAGAGAAAGCAATTCAATTACCATAAATGATCATTCAAGCCTGATCTCATTCCCTCTTGAAACTGGAAATTGAAAGCTTGTTCCTCTGATAGTTGTGTTGTCAGTGGATGTGCCCAGTGTGCAAAGGACTGGACAAAGGGCAAAAGTACACATATCCCATCTGGAATTTTGAGTCATCCCTGAGACATCATTTAGGACTCATCTACTGAGATGAAATTAAAACATGAGTAATCAAGTCCATACCTCTTCCCCCCAAACTCATCTCTTTGATATCAGCAAGAAAATCAAATGCTAATAACCGTTGACCTCCTAATTCTAGTGCTCTTAGCTATGATAAAAATCATTAACTTAATCTAAATGTTGCAAGTAATGGAGCCCCATCAAAGCTGAAGCTCCAAAGTTACACAAGTGAATTAACTGGGAAAGGGTAGGGAAAACAACAGTTTTCATAAGACAAACTCTAAATCTAGTTTATTCTCTTATGAAGATTTTTCTCATCAAAAGAGAGCCACATAAAGATGCCTTATCTGCCTTTCACATGGACTACATCCCTTGGCTGTACTGTCACTCACCCCAAAACTCTTAAAATGCCTAACATAGAATCTTGATTTTATTGGTTGCATTAAATGTTACATTTTCTAAATTTTCAGCACCCTAGAGGTCACCTCAGGAAATCATGCAGTCCTTGAATGATTTTCTTTAGAAATGCACATGTAGCTATACATATGCCTGAGCATTGTTTAATCACTTAGTGAATGGCGGAAAACAATATTTCTATTATTGACCTTTCTCAATCTCTGAGGAGAATGTATGTCTTGCCTACAGTCCAGGATTGAAAGCAAAAGAAAAAGGCACTGACAAAATAGCATTTTATTTTAATACCACATTATGGGGAGACAAAAAAAAATACCCTGAGATTTCCTTTGTCTAAGTAGAATTGACTTCCTGGTGAGATCAGTCTCTACATTCCTCAATACAAGTGCACACATATTTATGTACACACATGTAATTGTCATCTTTGAAAGCCAAGAGCCCTGTATCAGAGTATCAGAATGTAGCTAGATCCAGGATGCAATATTCTTGCTTTACATTAACATCAACTACAAGGTTCGCTGCAATCTAAGACTTATCAACAGTAATAGCTGAAGAACAAAGGTTGGGTCCTAAGAGATATGCCTAAATTCATCTGGCTATATCTTCTGTTCCTCCCCAAACTACAACCCCATAAATTCTTCAGTTTTTAGAAGGATTTATATTTTTTGTTTGTTTTTCATATCCCCATTTTATTGACTGGGGTTAGGATTGCTATGGCAAGCTATCTACAGTGGCTTCAATAAATAGAGTTTTATTTATCTCCAATATTAAGATGTCTGGAAGTAAGGTGCTTTGAGCCCAACAGTGTCAGGACTGGCATCTGTACCATTTTTATTGACTTTTCTCTTCATGCTTGTCATCTCATGGTCATGAGATGGCTGCTGCATTATAGAAGCCACCATTATTTCACAGGGTGAAAGAGAAGGCAAAAAGGATATGCCATCTGAGTCTATCGTTGTTATCATAAAGCCAAGCATTTCCCAGAAACCTTTTTTGAAAGACTTCTACTTGTATATCATTGGGTAAAACTGTGACACATGACAGCCACCAACTAAAAGATGGCTAGGGGAGAAGTGGTTTTCAACGGGGATTGAAGTAGCTAACTCACAGTGTCTGGCAGTCTTTGGTTGCAAACACCAGCAACTAACTCTGGCTAATTCAAGTCAGGGAAAACAAAAGGGACGGGGTGGAAGCTCCTTATTCAAAGGTACTCATAGAAATGAATGGAGCGATTTGAAAACTAGGTCTCAGGATAGGACATGAAGTATAAGGGTTCTAAAATCTCAAAAGCAGAAACACATATGTCGTCTTTTTAGGTTGTCTTTGAAGTACTAAGCTCCAAAGTCTTTCCAACCTTGTATTATTTTCTTCCTTTGTCAGCTTCTTGAGTGACAGAGTCTGAGTAACCTAAAGGGTCTTTAAACTCTTTAGGGGAATTGAGGAAGGCAAAAACATACCATGATTGGCAGCTCTACTAGAGTCACAAGAAATATGGGGGAAAGCAATTACTCAAAGGAAAAAAACAAAACCAAAAACAACAACCAGGCAGTTAGCAGAAGGATGAAATAATACTGAACCCAAAAAGACAACATATGTTCTCTGACCACACTTGGTCTCTCTCTCTCTCTCTCTCACCCCCCTCTCTCTCTCTCATAGTAATAAAAGTAAAACTACAAAACCAAGGCCTAGATATTCACTATAATCCTATGAGATCATCAAAAAAAATCTGTATTTAAGGTGGAGAAAAATAAATGGAATATCAACTTTAAAAAAATTTTTTTTGAGACAGAGTCTCGCTCTGTCACCCAGACTGGAGTCCAATGACACGATCTCAGCTCACTGCAACCTCTGCCTCCCGGGTTCAAGCAATTCTCCTGCCTCACCCTCCCGAGTAGCTGTGACTACAGGCATGCACCACCACATCCGACTTTTTGTACTTTTGAGTAGAGACGGGGTTTCACCATGTTGGCCAGGCTGTCTTGAACTCCTGACCTCAGGTGATCCACCAACCTTGACCTCCCAAAGTGCTGGGATTACAGGCATGAGCTACGTCACCCAGCTAGAATATCAATTTAATTGTAAAAGAAAAATGCGCTAGTTTAAAAATGTGTCCTGTTTGTCCTCAGGTTTTAAAAATATTTTTAAGGTAGTTTAGAATAACTGAAGTGATTAACTGATAAATTTCAAATGCTATCAATGGCAAAAGAATGGATATTAGATATCCTGCTAACAAGGATCGTATTTTTACAAGTTGTTTCTCCAAGGAGAACCCAAAACTGAATGGCTGTGATTCTGCTGTGCATAAATATTTTCATCAGAGCTGTAGTCACCTAACAATTCTTATGTCACAATCTTCGTATCTCAATCCTTTTTCAAATAACTTCATCTTTCTAAAGTTGCATACAAATATTATAATCTAATATTTTTGAGATGGATATCATGTGTCACAAAAAGAAAGCCATTGTAATATTACCAGTACCAAGTATTAGCAAATATTAACATAGCTTTAGAATAGAAATAAACAGAGTTCAGGTTCTGGCTCTGCCATAGCTAGATGTATCTCAAGACCTCAATTTCCTCATATACAAAATGTTGATAATATCATCTTCTTGTAAGCCTTCTTGTAAAGAGCAATTTGGCTAACAGTAACAGTGTTTAACATACATACAGTAAAGACTCCTTTCTGGTCCGATAAGAACACTAGTTTATTCATTTGCTTATTTCTATATTTTTAAGCTTAGGGTCTGACAATTTTCACAGAGTCTGGGACTCAATGTGTGGGTGTGAATTGGAATCTCACCACTTACTCACAACTCCCTTTTGTAGTGCTTCGATTTATTTATCTGTTCAATAGAAGTAATAACAGCACTCACTCAAAGAGTTGTCTGAGCATCAGATGAGACAATGCATGCGAATTCCAAAGTGGAGCACCTGCTGTATCGTTGGTATTCGATCAATTCTAGCTGCTGATATGATGATGGTGATGATGGTAATGATAACGCTGATGACAATGATGATGATGATGTATTCTCTTGATATGCAAAATGCTCATCACACTATTCTATGCAATATTTGATTTTAAGAAAAAATATTTTTAAAAAGTTAAGATCATTTACTATATTGCGCCCCAAGGTTAAGTGAACATGTAGATCATGAAATCTAACTGGTTTTAGATGCAGTTCAGTTTTTTGAAAGAATGTACCTGCTTTTCATTTTAAAATTTCAAAACAATGATATGTGGAGATGATAACAGAATGTGACTGAATTTGGTACCCTGTTATCCTCAACCTTTTGGCTCGGAGGCCTCTTCCTAGCTGAAACTTTCCTAACATTTTAATGGTTTATTAACATTTTGCATGCACTCTTTACATCTTTCATTAATGACTAGTTCACTGGACATTTTTCTTTGCTTTATTTCCTATTCTTGGTGTGACATTCATTCTCTATCTGTTTCTATGGAAGCTTTTGTGATGCCTCAGAGGGAAAGAAGTCTGAGTCTTTGAAATAATAAAAACATTACTAAACCATAAAACCTAGATTTCAGTAGCCTAATAGAGGATTAGAGTTTTATTACATACAGCCGTCTTACAGTTTAGACTTCAAGTCTCAATGGCGGAATGATTTTTTTTTATCCTTTTTCTCCAGTGTGCGTGTTTATATACACATAGACACATGGTGCGCACTTTAGTCATATAAACGGGAAGCCACAAAGCTTCCCAGAGTACCCAGATGCAGAATTAGAAGACCCAGTCTTGACACCAGGGTCAAGGGTATCCGTGGATTTGGGGACTTGTGCTAGATATTTTGTTGTCACAGCAGGAACAATTTGTGTCGGTAGAGAGGCTTTAACTTCTAGGAAAGGGTATTTAATGAAAATGTAAGCAATCAGTGTTTATTTTTCTCATATAATAAGAATTTAAGAGAAAGGTATACCCAAAATTGGTTGAGTAGTTCAACAGTATCATTTACAATCCAGTGTCTTTCCACCTTTGCATTTGCTATCCTTAGCCTTTGGCTTTGGTCTTTGGAATGTCACGTGATGGTTATAAAATGGTTGCCACACTCCGGGAATTGTATCATGACAGTGTGAATGGAAAACAAAGGAAGAGTGGCAGTTCTTGTCACGTTTCAGAAGCAACATGTTTTCCTAACACCTCTTTGGCCAGAATTAGATCACGTGAAGTGGCTCCATCTACCTGCAAGGGAAACTAAGAAATTGACTATCTGTGCTTTTTAACCATTTTTTTTTTTTAATTGATTATCACCAGAGAAAAAAGGGAGAGTGGAATGGCTGTTGATGAGGCAACCAACAGTGTCTACCACTCTATTTATAACCTTTCCTCGATTTTTCCTATTAAATGTGTGGCCTTTAGTTCAAAGACCTTTCCTTATAAATCTTCCTAGTTCAAAACCTAGCATATTGTCTGGCACAAAACAGGAAGAAATATTTTTGGATGCTCCAGGAAATTTGCAAGATAGTGAGAAAAATAGCTAGTAAAAATATTGGCATTACTATATCATTAAAAAATAGTGAGAAATGGGCCAGGTGCAGTGGCTCATGCCAGCTCAATACCTCATTTTTGAAGGCAGAAAAACTGAAAGCCAAAATGGTTAAATGAGGCCAGGAGGGGTGCCTCATGCCTGTAATCTCAGCACTTTGGGAGGCCAAGGCAGGTGGATCACTTGAGGTCAGGAGTTAGAGACCAGCCTGACTAACATGGTGAAACCCTGTCTCTACCAAAAAATAGAAAAAAGAAGTAGCTGGGCATGATGGCACACACCTGTACTCCCAGCTACTTAAGAGGCTGAGGCAGGAGAATCACTTGAACCCAAGCGGTGGAGGTTGCATTGAGCTGAGATCATGTCACTGCACTCCAGCCTGGGTGACAGAGCAAGACTCTGTCTCAAAAAAATAAATATAAAATAAAAACAAAAGTAGTGAGAAATGTTATGAAGACAAAGAACAGGCTACTGTGAGAAAATAATAGTGGGAACTTCATAGTCTAGGAAGGCCTCTCTGAAAATGATATATTTAAGCTAAAATCTGAAGGTTAGGTCAATTATATGAAGAGTGAGGGGAACGGAATAATATTTACAAGACACTGACCTAAAAGGAGCCAAGTATGGCTAGGAGCTGATGACTGAGGGGTTGAGTGGTACAGGACATGGCTGGAGAGTTTATTTTTTGAGCAAGCAGGGAAATAATATAATCTGACATACCTGTAAAAGTACACCTGAGCTCATGTACCTGCAAAACATCATACAATCTGATGGACCTGCTGTATAAATGAGAGATTAAATGTGGCAAGAGTAGAAGCAAAGAGACCACGTAAGAGGCACTTGCAGTTGTCTTGATTAAAGAAAATGACTACTGGGGAATAAGACGGTGGTGGTGGAAATAGAGAGAAGTAAATAGATTTAAGATGTATTCTCGAGTTAAAATCTGTATGACTTGGTAATGAATTAGATGTCAGGCATCGGGGATTGAGAATGACTCCCAGGTTTTTTTGTTTGAACAACTTGTACTATTTGCTGTGGTGATAGAGATAGAAGAGGAAGCAGATTTGGAAAAGAACAAGAGTTCAGGGTTAAACATGTTCAGTTTGAAATGCGTGTGATATGTCCAAGTGCAGAAGTCAAATTCAATTATAGCTTAAGGAGAGACCCGAGCTGGACATGTAAATGAGGAAAATATTGATACGAAATGGAGTTTAGAGCATCCAGAATGGAGATCACCTGGCATATAAAGAGGAAAGGAAAGATGGCCTAGGACCAAACCCTGATAAACTTCAAGTAAAAGAAGTCTGGTAGAGGGGGGAGAAGAGATGAGAGGTCAGTCAAAAATCAAAAGAATATAACATCTCAGAATTCAAGGATGTGAATAACTGTGTAAGTGATGGATGGCTTTTTCCATTTTGAATTCCAACTTTGCTACAGTCCAGGCTACGAATCCCACACCCTCCCAAATTATCTAAGGATGTTAATTGATACTTGATCATAAAGCAGTGATTTTTAAAGTCATATACTTCTAAATTATGTGATATATGAAGCAATGAGATAGGGAAGTGGCTGAAATACATTTCACTGGCTCAGCTGTCATAGGGCTTGCTCCAGAATGGCACTCAAGCACATGTTTATCCATTGAGCTCTATATCATTTATTCCATTGGCTGAAGAAGGAATCTCTCACACTCTAACCTCAGTTCTGTTGGACATGAGAGTAAAAGTTAGATGTATAAAGACTAAACTAAATAGATGGTAGAAAAACAAAGGACTCTTAAAGTATATTGGAGAAATGCATTTCTACGGTCAATTTTCTTGAATATCCTAAGATTATGTTTCATGTATATAATTCTTTACATTTCACAAAGCACCTTTAGATGGGCTATTCCATGTAACCCTCATCATCACTGTTTGAAGTAGGGCATGGAAGTGCAGAAATGATTTTTTTTTAAACTCACTAAGCTAATCAATGGATAATCTGTGATTATAATAGAATCTAAATTTTGGCATCTTTATCTCATTCCTTACTGCACTGTATCTGGAATGGTAAATATTGTCTCATCTCCAAGCAAGCTCTTATTGACTGGTATCAGCTGCCTGGAGTGTTTTATTTTAAAGAGCATAAAGCAAATTGGGGAAGACTAGAAAACAGTGCCATAGGCTGATTAGTCATTTCTACCATCAGTATTAAATGAGAAAATAATGATACAAGTGTATTACACTTGTCTGCCATTCCTAAACTAAGGCACCTCCTGTTATTTATAAGGAAGAATATTTGTAGAAGTTTCTTGTTAAGTCATTTGATGGGGTTGGATAAAATGGTTTAAAATAAGAATATGCCTGTTACACAAATAATCTGCACTTCCCCAAGATAATGGATAAGTCAGGTGGGGCATCTCAAGTTTCAATATGTAGAGGATCAAACTGAAATAGTCCTTGCAGACATTTCTTGACCAGGCAAACTAATTTCCTAGTAAAGGAAGTTGGAAGTTGGACAAATCATATCTGGGAACTTTCTGTACTACTTTTGCAAATTTTCTGTAAGTCTAACTTTTCCTAATAGAATGCTTGAGATTCAGATCTTCCAAAAGTCTTGATGTTTTAAATAAAAAGAAATGAACGTGGTATCACGTCTCTTAAATTCTATAATGCATTGAGGTGACAAGTGCCCGTTCCTGTTAGTTTTTTTAAGCATTGAGAAATTTTTTAAGCATTGGTAAAATTATTTCAAATCAAGCTCCAAATGCTATCTGAAGTGAAAAATTTGCCATTCTAGAAGTGTCTAAACTCAAAACATTTACTACAGGTTCCTTGAAATTGGCATATATACTTCTGTCCAGAGTCAACATTATGTTGCTTTTATTTTTTAACTTTTAATTTTGAAATAACTTTACACTTACAGCAAAGTTCCAAAAATAATAGAGTTCCCATATACAATTTACCCAACTTTTTCAAATATTAACAGGTTATATAACCATAGTCTAATTATCAAAATACAAAAATTAACATCTGTAAAATAGCATTAACTAAGCTATAGACTTTACTCATATTTTGCAACTCCTTTCACTAATGCCGTCTTTCTGCTACAGGATTCAATCCAGGATTCCACATTGCACTTACTATTCACGTCTACGTAGTCTCCTCAAATTCATCCCTCAGCCTTTTCTTGTCTTTCAGAATCCTGGAAAGCTTAAAGAATATTAGGCAGTTATTTTGTAGAATGTACCTCAGGTTTGGCTTGTCTGATATTTCCTTATGGTTACATTGAGGTTGTGGATGTGGTGTAAGAACAGCACAAAGGTGATGTCTCCTTTGGAATTCATCATATCAGCAGGTGTGTGATATTCATGTATTACTACGGGTGACATTAACTTTCATCACTTGGTTAAGATGGTATCTATGGGCTTTCTCCACTGTAAAGTTGCTATCTTTCCCTTTGTAATTAATATTAAATAAGTATCTTGGGGAATATACATTACATTATTTCAACCAGGAGAAGTAATGAAAACAGTAGTGAAATAGGAGTAAGAAACTTTGGTTCCACTACTAAAGCTTAGAGATAAGTGGCATTGGGCAAGTTATTTAACCATTTCTTTCTCTCTTTCTTTCTTTCTTTCTCTCTCTTCTTTCTTTTTTTCTTTTCTCTTTCTTTCTTTCTTTTTTAGATAGAGTCTTGTTCTGTTGCCCAGGCTGGAGTGCAGTGGCGTGATCGTGGCTCACTGTAATCTCCGCCTCCCGGGTTCAAGCTATTCTCCTGCCTCAGCCTCCCAAGTAGCTGGGATTACAGGCACCCACCACCATGCCCAGCTAATTTTCATATATTTAGTAGAGACGGGGTTTCGCCATGTTGGTCAGGCTGGTCTTCAGCTCCTGACCTCAGGTGATCTGCCCGCCTCAGCCTCCCAAAGTGCTGGGATTACAGGCGTGAGCCATCACTCCTGGCCTCATTTAACCATTTTGGCTTTCAGTTTTTCTGCATTCAAAATGAGGTATTGAGCTGGCAAACTCAATGTCTTTTTAGCTTTAGTGATCTAATAGTTCTGTGATTCTCAACTTGGTGTGTTAAACCAGACTACACCTAAGAAACCGTGAAGACTTTTTAGCTAGGAGTTTAAATATTCATTTAGTCATTCAATTAATATCTACTGTGGGTCTGTTACATGCCAGGCACCATTTTAGATACTGATAATAAAGCAGCAAACGAGACAAAACCCCTGCCCTCAGGAGAGCTTATATTCTTGTAGGGAAGACAGATAATAAACAAGTACACAATTTGCATATAACAATTTCAAATAGTGGTAGCATGTTGAAGAAAACTAAAGCAAGGAAGAGACTAGAGAGTTGTTCATGGAAGGGATTGTTATTTTATATAAGGTGATCAGGGAAGGTTCCACTGGGGAGGTGACATTTGAGCAGAGACCTGAAAGAAGTGAGGAGGGGAGACCTGAAAATTCATGAGGAATTGTGTTCCAAAACAGAGCAACACATAAAAGGTCCTTGAGGCAAGACTAAGCTGATTATATAACATTTAAAAGAATTAGGCCAGGCGTTGTGGCTTACATCTGTAATCTTAGCACTTTCTGAGGCCAAGGCAGGTGGATCACCTGAGGTCAGGAGTTCGAGACCTCCGTGGCCAATATAGCAAAACCCCATCTCTACTAAAAATATAAAAATTAGCTAGGCATGGTGGTGCATGCCTGTAATCCCAGCTACTTGGGAGGCTGAGGCAGGAGAATCACTTGAACCCGGAAGGCGGAAGCTGCAGTGAGCCAAAATCATGCCACTGTACTCCAGCCTGGGTGAGATACCATCTCAACAATAACAATAATAAATAAGTTATGTATCATGAGATCATCTAGTCTAACACCCTTGCTAGACAGGTTCAAAAAGGCTAAGACTTGGCCAAGGTGACACAGCTATTTAATGTGATACGTGGGTTAGAATTCACCTCTTCTGAATTCCTCTCAAATTGTGCTCTTTAAAGTCAATGTGCCTTTGAAAAACTGACAGAAAGCATGGCTGTTGATTTATGACCATACCAAATATTGATGGAACAATGACCATTTTTAGCTTTCTATAGAGTATACGATTTGGGCTTGCCAAGGGAGTGACAGCTGGGTTTGTAAGCATCAAATTCACAAATGTACTTAATGTCAACCAAGGATTTTATATCACCTGTAATGCTCTCCCAGGGAGCCCCCAAGTCCACTAGTCCTAATCACTGTGCTTGGCTTCATAACCTGCTGGCCCAAACATTATGTAAAAAAGAGCAATATTTCCAAGGTAGTCATGTTAGGTGTGGTGAGATGTTAACCATAAGTAGATCTGACAGAAGAAATGCCTTAGGAAGCAGCTCAGGAACACCTGAGTATATGTGTCTAGAATGAAGCCTATTAAAAAATATTGCCGAGCTCAAGACAGCTGAAAACCATTATGACAGTGACAACTACTTTATAGATTGAAACCAAACAGGGACCATTCCTTAGTGATTAGATAGACCAGGACTCTAAGAGATCATGTTTTACTTCATTTATGCATTCATTAATTATACAGTAGAGTGATCCAGTAAACAATATTGAGCATCCATTATGTGCCAAGCACTGTGTTAGATTCTGGAAACACAGAGATGGATTAGACCCCCTGCCCCCAGGGAGCTTAAAGACTAGCAGAGTTAGACCTCCCTCCCATATGAAGAAATTAAGTGAGATAAGGCATTAAAAGTGCTATGATTCCATAATACAGAACCCAAAGGACCCCAAAGGAAGGCATTTTCTTAAAAACAGAAAACTGAAAATATCATCAGTTTTTCAGCCTCACACAGACATAGGAAAACCAACCCCCGTCAACATCATCTCTTAACATAAAGAGCATAATGTGCTTATTTCACATTGCATGCCTGTATCAAAACATCTCATGTAGTCCATAAATTTATATACCTAACATGTACCTACAAAAATTAAAAGAACTTTTTTTTAAAGCAACAATAAATACCTTCATTCGCTAACCAAATTAAATCTACAAATATATCCATGTTTGTGGACAGGTAATGGCCACAGAACCCTGTGGATGTTTAACATTCAAACATTTCCTGAAACAAATATGTCTTCAAAACATCTTGCCTTTCTAATATGACAACTGCAGACATCCTAACTAGGCTGTGAAGGTGCTCTCCATAGTACTGACGTTATTGATTCAGTTGTTAATAGTGCAGGCATGAATGACTCATGATAACTCTCTGGACGTCCCTCACCACTGCCGCTGAAATGGCTCTGGGCTTTATCCAAGGAGGGCTTCTAAATGAATAGTAGATGTACCAACAGAGGAGAAATTGGTCCTGAGGGTGAATTAACTCTCCCGAGGTAGATTTGTTTGTGCTTCCAACAACCTGTATGTTAAACCTTAAGAAACTTCATGTAGGAATTTTGAGGAGAAATGGGCAATTTTTGGAAAGCCTGATGTTTTATCAGCCACTTTTTCTTCTCATTGAGACCTGTGTATTCTCAAGGGACTTTGGAAGTTTGCCATTTTAAGAACAGACTTGATGAGAATTATTTGAAGTCCTCCAGGTTGCCATTTATGAGTTTTCCTAATACAGGTATCCTACGCACACGGTTGAAAGAATGTTCTTTTTGCCTCACAGGTAGATCACAAAAGTGGGTCCGTAATCATTGGGTAGAGGGTTTCTCAGCTCTGAGTTAAATTGCAGCTGGGCATTGTTTCTCTGTAATAGGATCTTCTCTGAGTGAATGGTGAACACGCCCATTTTCGAGGTCATGAAAGCAGAGCTTTCCACATCATGGACAGAAAAGGCCAACAGGCCGTGGTTTCAGGTATACAGGGAGAGGAAACAATAGGTTCTGTCTCTGCTTTGCTGTTACTTCAACAGCAGCATGCTGTTGGACACTCAGACTTAAGGGCAAAATTTAGACGTGTTTCACAGCTGTCATTTCTTTCCTCAAAAACAACAACCTACACAGGGAAAAGGAGTTTGCATTTCAGGGTTTTTCATGAATTGATAACATAACATGCACTTCACCATGAATTTATATTCCACAGGTCCTCGTTCTCCTCTCTGGTCATTAGAGTGCAAAATCACAACCAAAAAGCTAGAATTGATATCTATGAAGCTAAAGTAGTAGTAGTAGTGAAACAGGATATCTCCCTGACCTCTTCGCAGGCAGGAACCGGAGTGCATGGCTGCTTTGGTGCTGGTGGGGGCAGACTCCACTCTCTCGATCCCACCAAGTCTTACCGCTCGTGGGAGGGAAAGCACAGGTGAGTGGGTACAGGAGCCGGGGTGAGTGCTTTTGGGCACCGGCAAGAACAAAACTCTGTGTGGGCCCCATGGCAGTGTCTAGGAGGGTGCCCGTGACCCTTGAAGCCCCAGAAGGAGTGTTACAGTGCCTTTTTAGCTTTGCCATCTGCAGATGGCTTAAGTGTTAACAGCTCAGTGGAGGATCAAGTGTGACAGCCTTCAGCACTCGCACTTGTGGCACCTGAGTCCTTGCCCAGCATCCAGGAAGAATGAGGTTACAAAGCGAATTGGAGATGGCAAACGCAGGGCATTTTGTTGCCGACAAAAGTGGCTCTCAGCAGGACAAGGAGCTGAAAAGGGGGACAGAGCACGAAGGCAATCTTCCCCTGGAGTCCAGCTGTCCCCAGTCAGACTCCTCTCTGAAGCCACACTGCCAAGCTGACCCTCTGAACTCAGTTCTCTCCAACGACCAATCGTAGCCCCTCAACATCCAGCTGCTTCTCCTCTATGCCGGCTGAGCCTGGAGTTTTATACAGGCACAGGATGGAGGCCAGGGTGGGCCGTGGATGGTTTTGGAAAAGGCAGCATTTGAGCAGGAAAACAGGAATGTAAGTTGTCACTTCAGGCCACAGTTCCAGGCTTTTGGCTTAAGGGTGGGGCCAGAGACCCACCCTCTTCTGTTCAGAATTTCCCTGCCTTCCGTCCTATCAGTAGTAATGGTAGTAGTAGTAGTAGCAACAACAGAAGTAATACTAACTACTATATATCAAGCCTTATCTACATACTTCATATCTATTCACCAACCTAATTCTTACAACAATCTTGTAGATAGGTACTGTTGTAATTCCCAGTTTACAAATAAGAAGACTAACGTATAGAGAGATTGAGTAATTCGCCCAAAGCCCACAGCTAGTAAGGAGCCAAGACTCAAACCCAGGCAATGTGGCTGCAGACCCATTGACCCTAACCATTACATTAGGCTGACTCTCAATAGTTAACTTATTTAAGCTAGTGTTAATCACATCTTAACAAGTTTGAGTAATCAAATCTTAGGTTGAAGGGGCCTTCAAAGATCTAGTCTAATTCCTTTCAGGAGTTCTTTCACGTCTGCTGGAAAATTCTTTGGCCTAGGCTTAAAACTTAGTGAAGGGGGAACTCCTTACTTTGTAAAGCAGCCTGTTCAGTTCACAACACCCTAATCATTAGACTGTTATCTCTTGCATTGGAGCTGAAATTGATCTTCCATTAACTTCCGCCTTTCTGTCTATATGTATGCTTTAGAGATACGCACAATAGGTGTCTTGGCAAAGACAGCCCTTGAAATACTTGGGAGGCATTGAGTCCCCACCCTACCTTCCACTCTACTCTCTACCAAGTCTTTAGAACAGACTACAGGTATCAAAATCAAAACAAACAGTGAGTAGAAACTTAGTGTCAGACTTGAAGTATTTTTTACTTAAAATATAAAATCTTTTTGTGTAACGAGTAGAGCAACTCCTAACTGCATATATATGCAAAGTTTGCAAATGGGAGCAATTGGTTTTTCCCCCATGCATTGGCACCAGAGCTGGTAAATGCTGGCCTGTCAGATTCAATGCATTTTGCTGGGTTAGAACTCCAAGGGCTTTCCAGGGGACCAAGCTCTCTGCTGTAATCATTAAAACCTGCAGAATCCTGTGTGACTCTGGGGAGAAGCCCAGTGCTCTTGGCCCTCATCCACCCTCGCTAGGAAAGCTGCTTAAAACTAGGGCAGAAGAAACAACCTCTGGCTTAGGATCAATCTTCAGACTTCCCTTGGCACTACCACTTTTATTCCAAATTTTGCAGTGGCACCTCCAACTGCTTGGTCATGTTTTCTACCTTGTCTGTTTCCTCATTCAACTTCATTCCAAATTCCAACCCATGCTCTGACATTTTCTCTCCATTCTTGCTGGCAGGAATTTCTGGATGTTGGCCCCTGCCCATATCCTGACTCTGTGTATTCTTTTGTCCTGCTGACCAATTTGAACTTTTGAATAACAGAAATTCCCCGGCCACTTTAAAGTCCTCTAGTTTAGCTTGATGGTCCCTCTCCTGTATTTTTCTGACCTTGACTCTGTTCTCTATACAAATAGTAATTACACTCACCCCCAAGCAGAGAAGCTGCGTCAAAATCCATCAGGATATCTAAGCACATCATTATATCTGTCAGCTTCCTCAGACTCCTGATCTCAATCCCTTCTTTTCAACAACCTGGCACTGACAGAGTATAATTTCTTTTAAGTCATGATGCAATTTGATGTGCTTTTCGAAAGGTTATGGCAATGATTTTAAAGAGATCTGTTTTGTTAGAGGAAGGAAGGAAAATAGTGCTGTTGGCTTCCATGCAATTCCTCAGAGCCTATGCCAGGGTGATTTCAGCTCATTAGAGAATCTAAAGTCTAAAGAGATGTGTGGAGATTAGAAACACTGGTGTAAAAAATCAGATTATGGAGACATCATATCCAGGGTGGCAGAGGGGGCAGGAGCTTCAGTCATGTTTGGAACTATAGGTCCCACCCAACAGGATGAGAAAATAGAGGAGAAGCCAGAAAAGGTACCTGGTTGTGGGTAAAAGTCAACTAAATGGAATCAATGGTGTGGTAGTCATCATTTCTTTCTTTTCAAATTGTGGTTTAAAAAACATAATGTAAAATTTACTATTTTAACCATTGTTTAGGAATGTTAAGTATATTCATACTATCATGCAGTGGACTTCCAAAACTTTTTCACCTTGCAAATGTGAAACTATACCCATTAAACTACTCCTCATTTCCTCCTTCCCCAGCCCGTGGCAGCCACCTTTCTACTTTCTGTCCCTATGCATTTGACTATTCTAGGAGCATCATGTAGAGAGGAATTATACAGTATTTGTTCCTTTTTGGACTGGCTTACTTCACTTAGCATAATGTCCTCGAGTATCACCCATTAGCTGTCATTTCTTGAACACGGTTTTGTGCCAAGCACGTGATCTCGTTTTATTCCCACCACAACTCTCAATAGCAACTGTGTGCCTTTTTTTCCATTTCACAGATTAGGAATAAAAGACTCTTCCAAGACTAGGCTCAGAAGCAGAAGCAGTTGAAGAGTCGCTTGCAGAAGGGTTATTGTTGTACTGGGGAGTGCTATCAGGATTTACACCTCTAAGAAAGTGAAAGGGGCATGACTGTGCAGAGGAAACGCTGGTTCACGATGCAGTTGCAATTAAGGCTGCAGCGGGAGCGGGCAGAGAAGCTTTGCAGTAGGTTTGGCCTTTCAGAGTTGTCCCTAGTAAATCAAATGGGTGAACACTCTAACCCATTGATGCCGGAGATTTCAAATTTTTTTGTGTGAAAAATCAGACCTTGGCAATGACCTTGAGCAGTGGGATATGAATAACTCCCACAAGCTTAGCGGTTCCAGTGATGGAAGACTAGGCTTAAATGAGTTGATTTCTGCATCAGCCCATCATTGGCCCTAGGCCCCTCCCTCAGGGAGAGGGTTTAGCTGTGTGAGGCAGTTCCCTGAGGGGCAAATTCCAGTGAAGGCCCCAGCTATAGCTACCAGCCAATAAGTCAGCAGCTAGCTCATGCATGCAAAGACCCTAAGGAGGTTCAGTGTGGAGTGCCACAGCGTCTACTACAGATGCTTGGAAAGAGTGAATACATTTTTTAAGGTCACACCAATGACAAATGGGACGGAACAGTGTCTAACGGTCAAAACTCGTGTTCTTCTGCCATACTGGGCTTTCTTTCCAAAAGAGACTTAATTTGCACACTAAAGTCAAGCCTTAGAATCTATTCATAGTTAAAATGGAGTCAAAGCCCAGGAACTATGTTCTTCAATTCATCTGTCATCATTTACCTATTCCTTTTCATTTGCACTGACACCAACCATTGTTTCTGACCCTTGTCATGAGGAGTGAGGTTGTATCATTGCAGGAGCCTTCGACTTGTGTTCCATGCCTAAAATCTCTCCTTCCTCCATCTGATCAGCTAATTGCTATCAAGTTAATCTTCCAAAAACACCTACTTTTTCCAATGTATTTTAGCAAAACTCCTACTGTGTACCAGGAGTGTCCCAGACATAGGCATCTGGATAAGCTATAGTCCTCTGTCCCTAAGCTGTTTGCAGCCTTTGGAGAGGCAGCATCATTAGCACCACCAGCATGCTCAGAGCTAATGTATGTCAAATGAGACTCTTTACCAGTCACTGTGCTAAGGACTTGACATATGTTATCTCACTTAATTCTAATAACTACTCTTCTGAGGTACCTCTGATGAGTTGTATCATTTTTAGCTACAAAAACAGAAACTTTTACAGGAACTCTCTACAAAAGCAGAGAGTTAAGTGCCTTGCCCAGTGGCTCTCAGTTGGGAAATGAGGTAGTCACACCAGGCAGTCCGACTCCAGTGCCTGAGTTCTTAGTCACCATGTTTAACAACTTTGACTCACCATTGTCTACCAGGATCAGGTTCAGATACCTCCATTATCAATATTCTTCTATCTCCCTGTATGTCCCAAGCAAACAAAACAAATGCTCTCCGCCCTGATGTGGAAAGTCTCCGAATCTTGACACCTGCTGTGTCTGAACAGTTTTCCTGCTATTTGCTAGTGCTGGAAGGATTCCCTCAATCCAGATGTGATTGCAGATCTAGCTCAAGCTCAGCCTCCCCCAGACGATATGGGAAACTGGATATGTGTTTCTGGGAGGCCTTTTACCAGAGACACAGCTCAGTTTCACATATCTAGGTCTTATTTCCCCACTGTGAACTGTAAGTGTCTCAAGAGCTGATTTTGTTTTGTTTTGTTTTTTAATGAAAAATAATTCTTAGTTTTTTTCTTATTACCAAAAAATTATTTGTTACTGAAGCCTTCTGAATTCTTGATAAGAAAACTAATGGTGTATTGCTCAAAAATAAATCTAAGCTTGTAGATTCTCGAAAAGGAATAGTGACAGAACCTTACAATTAATATTCAGTATAACTAATCCATTGAAAATACAGTCACCTGACATATTACTGAGAGTACTGGATCTCAGCATTTTTAATTAAATTGTAGATTCACATGGAGTTTGTAAGAAATAATACACAGACTCCACATTTTTTTTTAACCAAGTTTCCTCCAATAGGACACCTTGCATATCTATAGTTCAATGTCACAACCAGTATTTTCACATCAATATTATCAGTATACAGAACATTTTCAACACTACAAAGATCCCTCCTCTTGGCCTTTGTAGCCACACCTGCCTTCCTGTCCCCTGACCTCCTACTTCCAGCAACTACTTGTCTTGTTTTCCATGTCTATATTTTTGTAATTTCAATAATGTTATATGAATGGAACCATACAGTATGTAATATTTTGGGATTGACTTGACTTGCTCAACATAATGCCCTAAGATTGCTCTAAATTTTTATATGCAGCAAGACTTGCTTCCTTTTTATTGTGAATTTCTATGTCTATGGTTTGGATATACCATAGTTTATTTAATCATTTACCCCTTGAAGACATCTGCGTTATTTCTAGTTTTGGACTATTATGAGTAAAGCTACTGACATTAATGTACAGGTTTCTGTGTGAACAAAATTTTTTATTTCTCTGAGATAAGTGCTGAGGAGTGCAATTGCTAGGTCATATGGTAGTTGAATGTTTAGTTTTAACAACTGCCAAATTTTTCCGAAGTGTCTGTACTTATTTTATATTCCACCAGCAATGTATGAGTGACCCAGTTTCTCTGTGTCTTCACCAACATTTGGTGTTGTCATTATTTTTATTTTTAGCCATTCTGATATGTGTAGGAATATCCATTGTGCTTTAATTTACATTTCCCTAGTGGCAAATGCTTGTTGAGCTAACTCTCCTGTACTTGTTTGCCATCTGTATATCCTCCTCAGTGAAATGTCTGTTCATGTCTTTTGTCTTATTTTCTAATTCAAAAGTTTTTTTTGTAGTTCAGTTTTGAGAGTTCTTTCTGTATCAGGTTCAGTCCTTTTTGTGTGTATGGTTTTCCAATATTTTCTCTCTCTCATTTTTCGTCCTCTTAATGGGATAGAAAAGATTTTAATTTTCATGAGGTTGAATTTATCGCTTTTTCCTTTTACAGACCATGCTTTTGGTGTTGAGCTTAAGAATGCTTTGCCTAGCCCTGTAGATCCCAAAGATTTTCTCCTGTTTTTATATGGCTTATAGTTTTACATTTTATGTTTAAGTCTCGGATCCATTTTTTGTTAATTTTTATGTGAAGTATGAGGGTTAGGTCGAAGGTTTATTTTTTGCATGTGGATGTTCAATTGCTCTAGCATCATTATTTGCAATGGCTGGCTGGATTATTGCAGTGAGGTAGACTTATCTTCTCTCCTAGGGCTTTAGACCCAACCACCTTCCATGTTTCCTGTCCACCATAACCTGAATGTCCCACAGATACCTCAGATTTAACGTGTCCCAAACAGCTCATTATTGTCCTCCTCTTCTCCCAATCCATCCTCAACATTTTTCCTTCCCTAATTTTGCTATTCCTAATAACACTACACTTCACCCAATTGCCCAAGTCAGAAATTAGGGTATTATTTTCTGAATCCACTTTTTATCTTTAAATCTAACATGATGCATTGACAAATTCTGTCAGCTGTATCCCCAAGCCATCTCTTCAATTCATTCCCCTCTTTACACCTCCCTTGCCTCCAATATCTTTGACTCAATGCTACATAGCCTCTAATTTATCTCCCTGATATTGTTCTGACTTTCCTAATCCCTTCTCCACAATGCAGCTGTGGTAATCCTCCTAAAATGCAGATCTGATTAGGTGACTCTCCTTATTTTAAAGTCTTTCTTATTGTTTTCTGCTGCCCTAAGGCAGAAGTTCCAACAGATTTTTTCATCAGATTCTGGATTAAATCCCAGCCTCAGCAGCGGCACTAAGACAGTATCTGAATCACCACGAACATTTTATTCTGATGACAAACAGGGTCTTAAATAACGAATGATGTAGATTTTCCACTGTCAACATTACAAATTCTGTTTTTAATAGTATTCACATTTGCCTTCTCCAAGAGTCCAGGTTTAATGAAGGTGAAACCTATCCTAAGATCTACCTTTTTACTGAGCATTACCCCATCAAAGAATCAAGAAGGGACCTGGGGCCAGGCATGGTGGCTCACACCTATAATTCCAGTACTTTGGGAGGCTGAGGTGGGTGGATCTCCAGAGGTCAGGGGTTCAAGACCAGCCTGGCCAACATGGTGAAACCCTGTCTTTACTAAAAATACAAAAATTAGCTGGGTGTGGTGGCATGCACCTGTAATCGCAGCTACTCAGGAGGCTGAGGCAGGAGAATCGCTTGAACCCGGGAGGCGGAGGCTGCAGTGAGCCAAAATCACACCACTGCACTCCAGCCTGGGCGACAAAGCAATCCTCTGTCTCAAAAAAGAAAAAAAGGGACTTGGATGCAAAAAGTTTATTTAGGGTGTAATTCTAAGAAGCAGGAGTAAGAGAACAAGAAGAACGAAACAACAAAGAAAGATGAGCTATTCTCTGGGACTTCGTAGAAGTGTAGAAGAAAACAAATCTGGATATAGGTAGCTACAGCCTGAAATACGGAAAGCCAGATCATGCATATACCTGCTCCTGCTCTCAGTGGTTGAGAATTGATTCAGTTTTCATCTGATATGGACAAGCATTGGATCTGAGTGGGACACATCCTCTCCAGTGCACCCCTGCCTTTTCCGCTGCTCTGAAACTTCACACAGTGTCAGAAAGATTCAAAACAATCTAGAAAACCTAAGTATAAATACAAAAAGGAAACAAGAAGTGTTTCTATTAAAGCTGAGAACTATATGATGTGAGTAAGCTCAATAAGCACTATACAGAAGTTAGGGGGAGAAAAAGGAATTGCTGCCAAAACACTAACCCCTGTGGCTATGCTTGCCCACCCAGGAAGCTCCCATGTCATGGGGGGTCAGGGGAACCTAGGGCAGAAAGCTGCAAGGCTCAGGGATCCCTTCTGAGGAGAGGTGCTGGTTATCCAGCACAAGTTAGAACTTGCACAGAACCATCCACTACTGCTAACACTGGAATCACAGGTGGGCTGACAAGATGTGATGCAAGCACCAGGAGATATTTGCTACAAACCTCAAAGCGGAGCTGAACAGCGGCAATGTCAGTCTTTCTTCTTCTACCTGTTTATTTTGTAAATTCTCCATATATGAATAATAATAATAATGCAAGAGTTCAAGCAGGATAGGCTTTGTGTCACTGGAGGAGTATGGGAGAATCATCAGTGCCATAAGTGCCATGGGAGGTTTATTAGACAGTTTTTAAAAATCGATATTAAGTCAACCATCAAATGTGAATAATTCTGATATTCCAGAGCATTTGTATTCTAACTCATGGGGATATTAGAAAGATCAAATGAAATAATCATTATAAAGCACTTTGCGCAGTGCCTGGCACAAAGCATGCACTCAATAAATGTGAATGTTTATAGAATTATTATTATTGATTGTCAGAATTATCAGCCCCACATCAGCAAATAATAGTAAGTGGTCTGTCAGCAGGAACATGGAAACATTCTCATTACACAGAAGTCAGTGTTACAGGGACAATACATTAAAACAGGATCTAATTTTAGTCTTCTGAGAGACAGAAAATGCTAGGTTCTCCAGAAATGTTGAATCCTTCCTTGGGCATGTAGTTTAATTTTTCAAAATTATATTGCACATCCTGTAAAATAAAAGCGAAATTGTACTGCTGTTCATTAAAGGCCCTCAAAAATCTAGGCTCTATACAATATAAATGAAAAAAAGCGTTATTTTTCCAAAGGGCATAATTAGAAATAAAGAAGCAAGGTCAGTCACAAAGTTCTGAGCTATAAAGGAAGAAAGGAACAAAATTTTCCCCTGGTTATTTTATAGCTGCCAAGCTCAACTCATACTTATCCAATGAGCCCCAAAATGGAATACCGTTCTGCACCAACTGTACTGATGATAGTGATTCAGGCAGTAAATGATAAGATTCCATCCTTCTAAAGTGCTTTTAGAATTGGATTCTAGTAAGTTTCATTTTGCTATTGGCCAATCACAAAAGAGACTACAATAGAGAAAAGTGAAGACATCATGTCCTGAAGGAGGCTGCTGCATAGAAAAGGAAAAGGGACCCCCTAATTTAGAGATATGGATGGAGAGAAAGGGCAGTTATGCCGTAGCATAAGGGAAACATTAAATAAAGCAATAATAGAGGAGAAAATGTCTTTGAGTAGAAGAAAAAAATTAGGGAGACAGAAATAGACTAAAATGCCAAAAAAATACAAAAGGACTTTGAAGGGGGCATACAGTGATTATTGCACAGATTAAATGCAAACAGTTAAAATGGAGGTGAAATGCTTCTGAAAGGAATGAGAGTGTAGTGAACTTAATTTTATCATATTTACTGAGACAAAGTAAAAGTCTCTAAAATATTTGAGACTTTTTTTTTAAACATCTTAAAATTTTGAGAGCCTTTCAGTTCTGTAAACTCTAGACTTTTCCCTTCTACTTGTTTTTTTCTTCTTTTCTTTTCTTTTTTTTTTCTTTAGAGAGTAAATCAGCCTTAAGAATAAGAGAGTAGTATTCTGCCAGGTGGTATCCTCCTAATTCCTTTCCAGAGAGTTCCACAAGGGTCAAACCACTTTATGGGTTCTTAGAGGCACCATGTTTCTCTCTTCCTCTGCTCATATCTTTCTGCTCCTGTGCCTGCATGGTTTGTGTTACCAGTGGTACATAGCCTGAGACATCCAGGACCCATACCAGCTCTCGAAGTAATGTGATTAGCATCCAAAGAAACACAAGAGGCCCATGATTTTGTCCCTTTGCAATTTAAAATCATATTTAAAATGCCTTTTGGTCATACCAGTTTGAAAATGATCTTAAGATCACTTCCAGGAATCTATGTTCAAAACTCAGCTTAGAGTTCTCTACTTCTTAACAGAGTGCCTGCCAGTAATTAGTGACTGTGAATGAGTTTGGAAAACATAAATTGATGTGCAAATGCTAGATAATCGCAACTCTGTTGCATGGCTTTTTTTATTTTCCTGGACTCTTCCCAATCTGAGAGAAAATAGATTTGAGTTCCTTTTTAATTGGTTTAGACCCGGACAAGTAACATAAGTGAGCCCATTCACCTACATGTGTCACTCTGCTTCCAACACAACAGAGGAGATAACCAAGACAACAAGTTCTCTAGCCAGGAGGTGGGGATTATTTTCACAGCAGACATTTATTGGTGGAAAGTGATGTTCCAAAATGTAAGGTGCCTTCTTCTAGGCAGAGTAAAGGGGGCAACTGCCCAGACTCTTATTTTAAATAGGGAGCCCATAATACAAATCTTTTAATAAGATTTTAAAAAGAACAGACATAGCAGGTATCTCTAGGGGCTGTCAACAACCAACCCCCTCTCAAATGGCCAAATCCCAGGTGGTCGGCTAGCCAAAATGTCCAAGTACCTTTTTGTAACACAGAATCTCCTTTGAAGATCCAGCTTCCATTAATGATCCCCAGCAGCTCTGGTCAATGTGTCTTTTCACAAATGAAGCTTTTTAAAAGCTTTCAGGGGACAAATGTGGCTTTGAGTTTTCAACTAAATCTTTCTGTTTTAAAAGGAGTACTGAAATGGGCATACTTTATAATCTTAAATGCTGCACACAAAATACTGAAATATTATTGACCCTGAGGGATTGGTTCAAATCAAAGAGCATACTCATATAAATGTTCTCTTTTCCTAATATTAGCAACAGGGAATGGGAATTAGAAAGGGGTGGAATATGCTGGATAGGGGTGCACCAAAATTTTCAAAAGTCTTGAAACTAGTGTATATTGATAACCTTGTGGCATCCAATATCTAGTATTCTGTATCTATCATTTCTTCATAATGAGATTGATGGAAATCTTTGGAGAATTAATGCAGCAGTTGGTAAAATCATTCTATAGTAATGGGCATAATTCTGCCCTCTCCCACATTTTTAGGAGTTTTCTTTAAATTTAATAAGGCAATGTGCTTTGTAGTTCTTGGGCAACTTATATACCTTGCTCTGAATAGTTATTGTGATGAGTTAATTTGCAACAACTTTTAGGCTCAATGCTAATTTTCTTAATGTTTCTGTAGTTTCCCCTTTATTATAAAGTATATTAGGCTGGACTCTTGGCTGTATGTGACAGAAAACTCAGATTAGTTAAGAAACAAAAGGGTGTTGGTGGCAGTGGGGGTTTTCAGCCTATTGCTACAGGCTCACCTGCCATCCTCTTAACATCCTCAACATACCCTGAAGAAAAGAAAGAGATACTCTGATCCTAGAGCTTCAAGACTGTATGAGCTTGAATCTATATGGCCCAAATTGGGTTGCGTGCCCACCTAAGCTAAGGGAATGGAATCATGGAATTGATTGATTGTTGTTGTTTCAAGTTGAGTCCTCAAGAAGCAGATGCCAGGGCAGATTTATTGTGGAATAACACCTGTGAAGAAATAGGGGCGGAAGCAGAATTGAACAAGGAGAGCCATTAGATCACAATGCAGATCCTCTAGACTCTGTGTCAGCCCAACAAGGAGCGCCAGAGCAAAGACTGCCAATTAGGGGAATCCTGAATTGGGCAGATCCCAGAATAGTCTGTATATAACTGGGGACTTGTTAACTTTCCTTCCTCAACTAGTTAAGAGTCATAGAATGCGACTCTCTCATCTCAAGCATCAATATCTGTGTATATGAAGTCAAGGGTGAAAATGTACTGTATACCAGTGGTTCTCAACCAAGAGCAAGTCTGGCCCCCAGGGGACATGGCAATTTCTGGAGATATTTTTGGTTGTCACAACTGGTGAGGCGGTGCTGCTGGCATCTAGTTGGTAGAAGCTGGGGATGCTGCTAGGCATTCTCTATAATGCATGAGATAGATAGCACAGCAAAGAATTACCCAGGCCAAAATGTTAATAATGCCAACATGTCTTTACTGAAAGAGGCCACGAAAACCTTTTGTTGTTTATACATTCGTGATGGTAAGTTTTTGTTCTTATACGTAGTTACGAATCCTTGAGATTCCATCTAATTTATTTAACTTTTGAACAGAAAGGCTAGATTGAATCGGTGAAATATCTATATCCTGAATATTTAAAAGATTCTGTTTTTTAAGACAAATAATAACTTGAATTAACTTAAATATTCTTAGTATTTAAGGTCCTTAAAGATCTTAGTTTGGTGAATAGATAAGAATCATCTGTGTTTGGCATATGCATTGCCTTATGAAGAAGTCAAAAGTATGAGTTAGTTTCTGATGTTTGTCCCTGTGATACAGATTTGTTTACTCCAGAAGTTTACTCTGTTGTATTATTTCTTCATTATATATTACAAAGTTGAATGTTAGGGCCAGCTCAGATTGGAATACAAGTTAAGTATTCCTTATCCAAAATGCTTGGGGCCAGAAGTGTTTTGGAATTTTTAATTTTGTGGATTTTGGAATATTTGCATATTCCTCATGAGATATCTTGGGGGTGGGTACCAAGTCTAAACACGAAATTCATTTATATTTCATATATACCTTATACACATACCCTGAAGTCAATTTCATACAGTATTTTAAATACTTTGGTGCATGAACAAACTTTTGACTGTGACCTGTCGCATGAGGTCAGGTGTGAAATTTTCCACTTGTGACATCATGTCAGTACTCAAAAAGTTTCAAAATTTGGAGCATTTCAGATTTTCAGCTTTTGGATTAGAGATGCTTAACCTTTATTAAAGCTCAAAATTAGATTTTAATCAGTGAAAAATTACTGCAGTGTGCCGTCATATGCAAGAACATATTGTTTTTTCTGAGACATCTACTAAAAAATAACACAACAAAAGCAAACTTTTACAACTACACATTTTGAACCATTTAATAGATGCTTTAACCTTCAGGAAATTTAGCTCCAGAACTGCCGCCAGGAAAGTAAAAAGACTGGTTAATGCCTGAAGGGATAAAAAATCAGCTAACCAAAAAAACAAAAAAAAAGTTTTCTCCAAGATGTGAAATGTGTGTTCAATCCTAGATCAAGGACTACATCTATTTATGAGGTTGAATATTATTTTGGAAAAGTCTAGAAAAAGTTTGATATCAGCACACTGAAATCATTTTCAAGTAGGAGCAATAGCAATACTAGCCCTTTACTCATGCAAAATTCACAGTTTTTATCTAAACAACACAAAATCATGCAATGCTTTTATATTTAATCATCTACATTCACATAACCATAAAAACTGAATTCTGATACAGTAAGGAAAAGACAAGAAAACCATTCTAATCACTGTATTTTGAAAGTTCTTTGCAAACCATCATGAAATGGTTAAAAGATGGGAGGGTGGAGACCAGCCTGGCCAACATAGTGAAACCCTGTCTCTTCTAAAAAATACAAAAATCAACTGGACGGGGTGGCACATGCCTGTAATCCCAGGTACTTAGGAGGCTGAGGCAGGAGAATTGCTTGAACCTGGGAGACAGAGGTTGCAATGATCTGAGATCACACCACTGCACTCCAGCCTTGGCGACAGAGCAAGACGTCTCAAAAAAAAAGATGGGAAGAGAATGATGACTTGTTGCTTACTAAAATAAAGGAAAAATTGACAGTATAAGTGATACTGTTTGAAAGCTCAGGAATCTCTGAACTATTAAGATTATTTCACCAATGGCACACAAAATACCTGTTCAAAAGATACTGCTCAGTGGACCTGAGATGCCAAGATGCTGATACTCTGAGTCTGACCTAGGGCAATGATGTTCTGTGTCACCTCTTTCTCATGCCTCCCAGGTTGCTCCTGGCCTCACTGCTGTCTCACTTCCTGATATTGCCCTATTGGTCGTGACATAAGAGGCTATCAGTTAAAAAGCCTCTAACTTGTCTCAGCTGCAGTCATCTCCCAGCAAGACACAAGGTTCTTGAGAATAGACATTTCTCATGACCCATCTTTGCCATCTACCACGCAGTGAACATACAGTACAGTGTACATAGCAGCGCTTGAAAATGCTTGTGGAATCATTTATTCTTGAACCCACCTCTCATACCTTCCAGATTTAAGTCCTCGTAAATGATTTAAATCATTTGGTTCATCCCCCAACTGGCCAGCTCAAGTATTTATTATATAAAAAGGCAAGCTAGATATGGAACTCCCCCAAAGATGTATCTGTCAAACTCACTGCCTTGTATTCTGCTCCGACAGCACGTTTTTTGTTTGTGTTATTTTTTTTAAGAGATGGGATCTCACTATGTTGCCCAGGATGCTCTTGAACTCCTGTGTTCAAGTGATCCTCCCACGTCAGCCTCCCAGGTCACTGTGAGGGATGACAGGCTTGTACCACCATTCCCAGCCCCACCTGTTAGTACAAATAAATAACAGCTACCATCTACTCAGTGCTCACTTTGTAACAGATGCTGTTAAATACTTTATACGCCTTACCTCATTTTTAGTTAAATATGTTGTTTTTGCCCCACCTACGGTAGGGATCTTGCGAACAATGAGAATGAATGATATGAGGGGCTTAAGGAGAATTCACTGCCACACCTTTCATAATTTTCCCATCATTCCTCCAGTCTTTGCTCAACCATCCATGATTTCCTGATTTGCTATTACATCAAACTATGCTGCAACAAATCAGTGGTTCCTTCTGATTTTTATACATCTCCTCCTCACCGGGGGGTCAAAGTCTGAGGCTTCCTTGACTCTTCTTTCTGATACTGTTACATTTAACACATAACGTCCTGTCATACCATCTCTTGTTTTTCCTTCTGGCAGCTTATCTGCTCTTCACTTTCTCCTTGCTTTCATTCATCCTAAAATACGAACACCGTTCTGACAATGATATTTAGGTTGATGCATAAGTAATTGTGATTTACCATTACTTTCAATGGCAAAAACTGCAATTACATTTGCACCAACCTAACATTGCTCTAACTTAAAAAATTAATGTAGAATATGAAAATGTCAGTAGTACTTGCCACCAGGGAGTGGGGAACAAAATGGTTAGAGAGACATGGTGAAAGACTTGATTTTTAAGTAATTATTTGTTTTACTTGAATTTTATTATCATATGAATGCATTTGAAAGAAATAAAATTTTAAAATATTAATTATTTAAAAATTATTTGAATGCCTTCCATGAACAACTAAACGAAGTCTTTATTCTTAAACCTGACAATCAAGTACAGCTCTGGTTTGACTCCAAGCTACATTTCCAGACTTATATTATTCAGCTCTCTGTTTATCCTTCACATCCAGGCCTTTACTAGTGCCAAAAAATAAAAAAATTGCTCATTCTGCTCTCATCACCCAGAGTGTTTCTGTTGTTCTCGCCCATCTAAAGCTTACCCAATTTTGAAGGCCCAGCTTCAAAGCAACCTCCTTCATTCATTTCATCCAGATACTCTGTAACCCTCATAGCTGTTTAGACTTCTAGCAATTTTCAGTTATCAGAAAGAGGAGTACTTACCGAGTGCCAGAAAGTGATCTCTCCCACTATACACGTTATAACTTCTCATTCTCTGTGCCTCCATTCCCTCATCTGTAAAATGATCACTATCGTAGTACTTTCCTCATAGTGATGTTCGTTCTTTCAAGTATTTAGTTGGGTGCCTACTATGAGTCAGGCACTGACCTGGGTCCTGGGGGATACAGTAGTGAATAAAATTGAGTCCTGCCCTCATCAAATTTACCTTCTGATAAGAAAGGCATAAATGAGATATACCTCTAATGCTCTTGAAACAGCACTTGGAATATAGTAAATGTTCTATAAATGTTTGCTGTTATTACTGTCATTGTTGGTGGTGTTGTTATATGGTATTTCTGTTAACACATGAAGAAACTAAGGTTCATAGGCTATTAGATAAGATGCTGTTCAAATAATTAGTAAGGGATTCCAACTCAGGTCTTCCTGACTCATAAAATTCGTGGCCTTTCCACTACACTGATTGCTCCAAAGCCAGGCTGTACATCAGAATTATCCGTGGAGCCTTAAAGAAAGTAAAGATTCTCAAGCCTCAGCCTCAAATTAACTAAATCAGAAATTATTTAGTTGAGCTAAGAATCTGGTTTTTTTTTTAAGTTATTAAATGGTTGTGATGCACTGTCCAATTGGGAAATGACTGCACTACATTAAAATCTTTCCCATGATACTTTATTATGCTGATTTGTAAATATCAAATCTACAAATTCGCTAAAGATCATCTCCTTGTTTTCTTATTTATTTTTCTGCTTCCTCTCCTAGCAAAGTGCCGTATAAACACTCAATAAGTATTTGAGTCATTGATGGCTTAATTATTTAAAGTTGCTCTTAAAATGCAAATACTCACAGCTGCGGTACTAGAAGCCTGTTATGAACAATCATTGATCTTCCTAGGGTTATTTATTAATCAGCTAAGGACCAGCAGTTGGGAAGGAATGGCTAAACATTTGGGAACAGAACTGAGAAGGCCCTCAAACCAAATGTTAGCCACATTATTGAACAGTCTATGGCCCTGCCCCAACTTTACCTACACTTCATTGACAATTTCAGGTAAAATGCAGAAAATATACTCCTAAAAATCAGGAGATACCTACCCCACACCATTGTAATTCTGTTTCCTTTAAGCTGACACATGTCCCTCTTTTGGAAAATATAGGGACAACCTGTTTTAAAGAAAGAAGAGAAAAAATCCTTTATTCTTGTCACACCATAAACATGGAGTTCACTGCTATACATTAAGATTATAAAGCAAAATCCCGAAAATGCAGTGACTGATTATTCACAGTAGACATATTAAGTCAAGAAGCTTATTTTTTCTCTCTTTGCTAAGGCACAAAGCCTGGGGCTATATGCATTTTTATTACACTGTACCGTGTTCGTTTCACTTGAGGATTAAAAAAGGAGAGACAAGGCACAGTGCAAGTATCCTGATGGATTTTAGGATTTCTTGCTTTTGTGAAAGAAAGAATCTCATAAAGTACCTCAGATTATTGCTCAGGGAAGTGTACCTACTTCTATGATGACCTAGAAATTCAATCTTTTGTTTCTCCTGTAAAAGGTCACGTTGTATTTTGGATGTTTTCCCTTTAGTTTTCTGCACTATGTAAACCAACATTTGGAAAAAAACAAAATAGCTTTAGTTTAGATTTGGAGTGAAAATATCTAAAATAGTTCAGGAAAATCTTATGAATATTTGGGGAGCTTACAAACAGCCTTGGGGGTGGGGCGAGGTGGCATGAGGGAAGAAGGGGGCAGGGAGAGAAAGAGGAGGGGCTAGGTCAGAAGAGTGCAAATAAGACAGAGGGAGAGAGACCGTAGAGACTGTGAGTCCACGGCAGAGTTTTAATTCTGGTTCTGACAAATCTACACGGAGAAACAATAGCAGCGCATTGCTCCATCTCCTGTCCTTTATGAAGAAGCTTGAAGCGTACTTATTTATATAACTTGCGGCTTATCTTGTGATATGCAAAGAGAAGAGAGAGATGGAATGTTGTAGGATTTGGAAGTACAGTAGATGAGATCTTCCGGTTTATTGATTTGTAAAGAACGGCTTGGTACTGGTTTGTCAGTTCTGCGTCAGTGAGAGAAAAGAAAGGCGCTTTTCAGTGAGTTGCTGGAGGAGGAGAGCTGGGAAGTGAAACAGGGTCTTCTGGCAGACAAGCTTCCTTGATAGGTGGTCAATTGATTGTGAAGGGAGTCAAGGTCAGGAAGCTTTTGAAATGCTGCAAGGATGGTGTGGGGTTTACGGAGTGTTGATTTCCTTGGTTAAGGATTGTTGCATACTTCAGCAAATTCTCCCTTCCAGCCTTTATTAAAGAGGTGTTTAGTAGAACAAACTGAAAATTTACAAGTATATTATTACTGTTATTACCCCAAATATAAAAGTTTCTGCTACTAAAGACAAAAATGTTTGATTTCCAGTGCTTTATCTTTTTTCATTTATCTACCAGTTTCAGTCATTCGTTAATATGAATTTGCTAATATATGCTGTCTTTTTTTCAGACAATACCAGTTCTGTGGTATCTCATTGATAGTTATTTCAAATTGCCACTTCCGTTCCTTGGAAATACTCCTGTGTTCAAATACCAGGAGGCGTAATTATGTAATTACCATGTGAACATTATGCTATTTATGGGCCGAAATGCCCCTAGAAAGGAATGCTCCGATGGCCCCAGAAAATTTCTGTGAGAATGATATCTTCCAAATCTGGTATAAATAGGGCTCAAAAATAGATGGCTAAAGCTGGAATGTAAGTGATTTAATGTAATGATGTTGTAAGGTGAGAGCCACTTGACTTTAGTTCGTGTTGCAAATCATGAGATACATTAGGACAACTTTTAAAAGGGAACCTATTTTTTAAGATAAAATCTGCATCAAGTTACATCACCTTCCAGGCAAAGTAATTCAACTTTCCTCTTTTCTCTTTGAGACCAAAAAAAAATCCAGAAGACAAGCTTCCTATGATCTCTTCCCTTCCCGTCACAATGTTCATAAGTCTGTAGATGTAATTAAAACTAAAGATTTTGACAAATGAAGCAGGATAGGAGGTTGATTGCTGCTTTTCTAAATTAAAATTAATGATACCCTTAAGGTACTTGGGTCTATGAAGTCAATTTAATGTTGATATAACCTGACTCCATTATCACAGAATGAGGCAGTTGCATAAGCATGAAAACCAATAAACAAACATCCAAAGTGCATTTCAGAAATCGGTGAGGTGAAAGCTTAAAGGCTTAACAATGGACAGAGGGCTTGCTGTTTGTTCTCTCTTGCCTTTCCAGTTTGATTGAAGAGTTCGTCGGAATTAGAGGAACAATGTTCCTGGAGAAGTGTTGGGCTGGCACTAGGCTAGTGGTCCTGTTCATATCCTGCCTCACTTGTCTTGTAAGGATGCACAGCCACTTCATTTGAGTCACTGTTTGCCTCAGCAGAGTCTGTGAACTCTTCTGGTAGGTTGTATAGAACATAATGAAGGGGGAGGGTTGGAGGAGAAAGGAAAGAAAAAGAGAGAATAAAAAGGGAGTCAGATTAAGAAAGAAGACAGCACAGAAATATAAAATGGATGGAAAATGTGATGCAGGAACATTAAAAGGTAGATTAATGATGGTCTCAGATGGCATGCATTAGTATCCATGACATAAATCACACAAAATCAACTAATAATTATGCTCCTACTCAGAGTGAGTGCCATGTTAGCACTAGTTGCTTTCCTGTGATCTATCCTGAAGTCAAACACAAGAAACACTGTTTAACTCCTACGTGCCCTCATGTCAAGAAAACAGAAATAAACTCAAGGAAAAGAAAATTCAGTCAATCTTTGCATTCAACAAGCCCAGGTTGTTTTGCCACAGAGCTATATGTATCACAAGCCTTCATGCCAGAAGATGGCCAGTAGAGGTGGCTCATGCCTGTAATCCCAGCGCTCTGGGAGGCCCAGAAGAGTTTGAAATCAAGACCAGAACTTATCTCAGACCTTTTTTTTTTTTTTTTCTGTTACCACTCAAAAGAATCAGAATTAGAAGAATAATGGATTTTAACTGAAAGGGATTACCATTAGTTAGAAGGATTTTAACTGAAACTGTAATCAGTCTCAGGAGGGTTTCTGGGATAATGTTTGGGCATTTAGTTATGAGTGTTACTTGTGAGGATTTGGGAATAAGAATGAATGAGGAAGTTCCTCCCCCAACACAGACACATGCACACAGAAACTGTATAAACTGAAAAACTTCAGGACAAAAACTCATGAACAGACTGGAGACTCATTTGTGCACTTATGTGTGGTTTATTTACCAGCATCACAGCACAAGAATAGTTTTTTGTTTTTGTTTTTGTTTTAGTAGGCTCATTCATGTAAGTGTGAAGTCTGTTTCTTGCATTCCCATGGATATTTATCAAAGGTCTAGACAAACTGAGAACCAGAAAATCGAAACATACGTTCCTAGTTACATTTTTCGCAAGACTGGAGTAAACATGATTTATGTATGTAGTATCAGTAAGACTTAGCTTGGACACTAGGAAGAAACCACATTGTCTAGCAATGTATTTCCACATCGGTAGGTAATCCTTGTCTCTCCTAAACTTCTAGTGAAGATAAAACTTCAAAGTACAGTAATTAACAGAAAGGTCAAATGAAAAAGTAGAATCCCTTGAGAATCTAAAACAAAGTTAAAGAACCAACATTTACATTTAGATAAATTTATTTGAAATCATTACTAAGAGCCATGATATTATTATCGGTCCTTTTTCTTTCCTTCTTTTTTCTTTTTGGCTTATTTAAAAGCAATTTTGAAGAATATATGAAATAAAGATATCTTTCACATTACACAGAGGAGTGGCCTGAGCTTTGGAAAACAGTCACAGCTTGGAATTAAGAGTGTGTGTCATATCATAAATTAGTTGGATGATTTGGTGCTCATTCATTATATCCAAAATTATACTTTCAAGTCTACCGTATTCATACTTATCACAGTGCCTAACAGATAAGAGGAACTCAAAAAGCCTTTTCATCCATTCATCCATTGAGTATTTCTTGATCATCTTCTATCTACTAGGCACTGTGATAAATCCTTAACAAGACAGATAAGGATAAGGTCTCTGTCTTTGTGGACAAGAAACTTGCATTCTAGTAAATATCTTGAATGAATGTAGTGATTTTTCTTAATGCAGCTAAAGGAGGAAGTTCTCTACAAATGGTACACTGTCTACAGAACTCATCTGAAATGAGAAGGCAAAGGAGAATAATATATAGCCCTCATAACTCTCAAATATGCTTATTTAAAAACTAGAGTAAAACCAATGTGGAGGACATTTGGACTTTGGGGTAGTTTTATAAATTACTGTTTTACATTTTTAAATCTAGTATTATAGCCAAAATTGAATCTAAGTGGTTTTCTTCCTTTCTTTTTCAGTTTGATCATCAAAAATGGAAGAAAGGAAGAAAAGAAGGAAGGCTAGAAGGGAGGGAGGGGAAGTTTTTCAAAAGCTTATGTCCGGGATCTTGAAAAAGAAATTATTGATTTAAAATACAGTTATTATTGTAAAGATCCATGAATAAACAGTACATTAATTCATTCCACTAATATTAATTTAGCATCTGTTATATGCCAGGTACTGGGCTATTTCACTGAGTAGGGGAAGATGTGTCCCTGTCCTCATGGAACATATAAAATAGGATCTTTCTTTCCTGATACGCTTTTACTGAAGAATTGCTGCAACCTAGATTATGAATACTCATGGACCAGATGGTAGTTTTCTGCCTATCTGGAAGAGTTCTGAAGAATAGACCCTCGTGTATCAATCAAGGTTTCTTCCAGTTCTAAGCTTTTGTGATCTATGATCTAATAATTGAAATAGGATGTATGATTCCGGAAAGATGTTATACTTGTGTTACTTTTATAAAAGGAAACAGAGATATGCCCTATTAATTCAGAAGAGTTTAGGTTCCTCCTGTCTGTTTAAATCATTCTATTTAACTCCTTTATCTCTCTTCTTTGGCTCACCTTCCAAAGCTCATTCTTACCTCCTTTAGTCTCACTTCCCTTTCCTTTCTTTAATTGCTGAGGCAAATTGTTCATCTCTAACTGGCTATACAGGACATCTCCAGTTAAAGGTTTCACTGTTAGGTCAAATTCATTATATTCCAAATAAATTCATACATATATATGCTATTTCTCCCTTTCTCGATTTTCATATTGCCATCAGCAATATCTTCATTCTCCCAGTCTTCCTTACTTGAAATCCAAGAGTTTATTTGCTTCTTCAGAAATTAATCTCCAACACCAAATTGGATAGTTCTTCCTCCTTTTCAAATACCTTCTAAGATGTACCTTCTTTTACATTCGATACAATACAGCCTTAATTCTGATGTATATCACCCCAAGTCGTAGTCAATTACAACAGCCTCTTACTGATCTCAGTCTCAGATGCCCTTTCGAATCTGTTTTACACCATGCTGATCTTCCCAAACCCTAACTTTCCTCTAAAATAGTGAGTCATGTCACAGAAATTTTCAGTGGTTCTCTTTGCCTGCAGGATAAATCTTGAGCTTCAGAATCCAGAATGCCTTGTTTTGCATCATCTGCTTTCAACATAACTAACTAATTGTATCTCACTGTCGTCCTCAATACCACTGTTCAGCAGCCCGAAGCCTTTCTTCAACTTGTCACTATTTCTTACCTCTAAACCTTTACACTTGCAGAGATCAGGGACTATAGCTTTTTTTTTTTTTTTTTTTGGTCTATCTCTTTTGGTATTAACAAATACTTATAAAGTGAATAAACAACCAAGGAAAGAACTGATTGTGCCAGAACACAAGGTACAGGTTTATAATTTCTGGCTTTTGCTTCCTGTTTTGTATATACTACGGTATATTGATTTAAAGCCAATTAGAAAGATCTAAGGTATAGAGGCTATCATTTTAATAGATTATCAAATTTCATTTCCTTGCATAATTTATCACAGAGTAAAGTGCTTTGTTCCTAAGTCCCAAGCTAAAGCTTTCAAGGACCTTGGCTGCTTTCAAGTTTTTCTCCTTCATAAATTTCTTTCTTTATTTAGCCATCGTGCATTCAATCCACATAATACCTTTCTCCAATGATAATTTGTGGAAAGAAATATTTTATGCCTAATTCTTCTCACTGTCATGCCTTTTCTTAAGTTTGAGTTATGAAGATGGAAATTCACTTTGATCTCATTTTAAAATCTTGACAATCTTAGCGTACACTGGAAACTACCACTGGAATCCTCCTTGTATAAGAAGGAAAACTTCTTCAGTGTTCGGGCGTCTAAAATGCACTTTGATGCTGCATATGCTTGGTCCCTATGAAGCTAACATTCTTAATGGAGAAAGTGGCCTATGGCACCGTCATATTCCTTTACCATCTACATCTTCCCCTTGGGATTTCTTTCTCAGTATGTGAAAAGATTTCTGATCAATGTCCACTCCCATGTGGCATTCTCATCTTCTCCTCCCTAAACATTCACATTTATCTCTAGATTGATTTGTTCATTAAATGACCCATTCTAAATTTAAAAATAATGACATATTCCAAACATTTATTTACATGCATTTTCCACAACCTTCCTCTATAATCTTATGGTATCATATTCTTCAAGACTAGGAACTGACGTTGCATTGAGTCATAAAAATATGTTGAAACACTAAAGTTTCATAGATATGCACACTAGAATTGGTTTGCCTTCAATAAACTGAAAATAAAGAAATTAAAAAGCTAATTACTTATTAAATATTTATAAGATGCTTTTCTTCAACTTTAATCTTCAGGATAGCAACTAAGAGCAAGACCCAGACTGAATGAGTTTGAATCCTGGCTCTGCCAATTTACTAACTACTTAAGCTTAGGCAAGTGTTTTTTTAACCTCCCGTGCCTCAGTTTTTACATCAATGGCATGGGAGGATAATATTAACTTCTATTACAGAGTTACCATAATTCATATTGTCATACACATATTGCTTAATAAATATTAGTCGTTTTTGTATTATATGTGGTGTCCTGTAAGTTTAGCCCTATTGATCTCCTTTCTTTCTTTTTTTTTTTTTTGAGACGGAGTCATGTTCTGTCTACCCAGGCTGGAGTGCAGTGGTGTAATCTCGGCACACTGCAACCTCCACCTCTTGGATTCAAGCAATTCCCCTGCCTCAGCCTCCTGATTAGCTGGGTTACCAGATGTGAGCCACACCTGGCTAATTTTTGTATTTTTAGTAGCGATGGAGGTCTTACCATGTTGGCAAGGCTGGTCTCGAACTTCTGACCTCAAGTGTTCCACCTGCCTTTGCCTCCCAAAGTGCTGGGATTACAGGTGTGAGCCACCATGCCTGGCCTATTCCTCTCCTTTTATTAACCATAACAGCAGCAAGAACAGTAGCTGCTAACATTTTGTTGAGCAATTAATACGTGACAGAAACTAGGCTAAATGCTTTACGTGTATCATCTTATTTAATTCCCACAAATCTCTATAAGTTATATTATTGTCCACATTTTACTGATAAGGAAAGTTAAGAATAATTTACCCAGGAACATTGATTAGTCAGGGTTCTCTAGAGAAATAGCACCAACAATATGCATATGTATGTTTGCATGTGTGTGTGTATGTGTGTGTGTATGTATGTATGTATATGTGTGTGTATGTGTATATAAAATCATGTACTATCTCGTGCAATTAGAGACTGAGAAGTCCCGTGACCTGCTATCTGCAAACTCGAGAACCAGGGAAAGTGCGTGGTATAATTTAAGACTGAGTCTGAAGGCCTGAGAACCAGGGGAGTTGATGATGTAAATTCCAGTCCAAGGGCAAAAGAAGACTGACATCCCAGCTCAAGCAGGCCTGTAAGGAAAAAAGAAACATGCCTCTTTGTTCTGTTTAGGACCTCAACTGATAGAATGATGCCCACCCATATTGGGGAGGCAATGTTACTGAATCCGCTGATCCAAATGTGAATATTGTCTGCAAAACACCCTCACAGACACTCCCAGAAATAGTGATTTACCTGGGAACTGCATAGTCCAGTCAACTTGACACACAAAATCAACCATCACAGACCTGTAGTCAGTGCAATAAGCGTCAGTGGGTATTCTTGTTTGTCCGCATCTCTCTCTCTCACTTGTACATACACACACACATGCACACACATGCACATACGCACACACACGTCACATTTACTCACTTATCCATTTGTTTGATAAACTAGTAATTAAACAAATATTTGTTACCATTTACTGTGTGCAGGGTTCAGTGCCTCCTGCAGAAAGGGTTGGGGGACATTGGAAGAGAATGATAAACAAAAAATGGTCCCTGCTATCAAGAAGTTTACAATCTATTGCAAGAGACACTCATGTCCATATAGCTAAAATGAATTATATGATAGAAGTGCTTCAAGTATAATCCATATACTGTAAGAATGCTGAGGAAACCATTAATTCTAATGTGGGAGATGGGGAAGTAAGCATTAAACACTAACAGCATTGATCTGGGAAAGAGAGAGCGGGGGTAAGAGCATTGCTAGAGAAGGAGCAGCATGAAGAAACCACGCACAATATTGGTTGGAATAGTGCAGGACAGGCAGGTAGTTTGGTGGGCTTAGCAGGTAGAGCTTGGGAGCCAGGGTCATAAGGTTGGGAAGGTAGGTTTGATACGTCCCTCATGCTTTTGTGTATATGAAATAAAGCAAATCCTGCATTTTGGGGGTACCCCATTTGGTTATTCACATATTTGGTTGAAGCAAAAATTGGCAAGGCTAGGGGAAGAGTAAAAAAATGAGATTGTTCTGGATATACTCTAGGTACTTAATTAGTATTGGAAGGCTAGAGTTGGTTTGAGACCAGACTACCTGAGCCACTTATTATTATTTTTTTTTTTATTGTACTTTAGGTTCTGGGGTACATATGCAGATTATGCAGGATTGTTGCATAGGTACACACATGGCAAGGCGGTTTGCTGCCTTCATCCCCCATCACCTATATCTGGTATTTCTCCCCCACGTTATCCCTCCCCCACCCTCCCCACCCCCCCGCTGTCCCTCCCCTAGCCCCCCCCACAACTGGCCACAGTATGTGATGCTTCCCTCCCTGTGTCCACGTGTTCTAATTGTTCAACACCTGCCTATGAGTGAGAACATGTGCTGTCTGATTTTCTGTTCTTGTGTCAGTTTGCTGAGAATGATGGTTTCCAGATTCATCCATGTGCCTATGAAGGACACGAACTCATCGTTTTTTATGGCTGCATAGTATTCCATGGTGTATATGCGCCACATTTTCTTTATCCAGTCTATCATTTATGGACATTTGGATTGGTTCCAGGTCTTTGGTATTGTAAACAGTGCTGCGATGAACGTGCATGTGCATGTGTCTCTATAATAGAACAATTTATGATCCTTTGGGTATATACCCAGTAACGGGATTGCTGGGTCAAATGGTATTTCTATTTCTAGGTCCTTGAGAAATCGCCACACTGTCTTCCACAATGGTTGAACTAATTTACACTCCCACCAACAGTGTAAAAGTGTTCCTATTTCTCCACATCCTTTCCAGCATCTGTTGTCTCCAGATTTTTTAATGATCACCATTCTAACTGGCATGAAATGGTATCTCAATGAGGTTTTGATTTGCATTTCTCTAATGACCAGTGATGATGAGCATTTTTTCATGTTTGTTGGCCTCATAGATGTCTTCTTTTGTAAAGTGTCTGTTCATATCCTTTGCCCACTTTTGAATGGGTTTGTTTGTTTTTTTCTTGTAAATCTGTTTTAGTTCTTTGTAGATTCTGGATATTAGCCCTTTGTCAGATGGATAGATTATGAAAATTTTATCTCATTCTGTTGGTTGCTGGTTTGCTCTAATGATTGTTTCCTTTGTGTACAGAAGCTCTGGAGTTTAATTAGGTCCCATTTGTCTATTTTGGCTTTTGTTGCCATTGCTTTTGGTGTTTTAGCCATGAAGTCCTTGCCTATGCCTATGTCCTGAATGGTTTTGCCTGGTTTTTCCTCTAGGGTTTTTATGGTGTTAGGTCTTATGCTTAGATCTTTAATCCATCTGGAGTTAATTTTAGTGTAAGGTGTCAGGAAGGGGTCTAGTTTCTGCTTTTTGCACATTGCTAGCCCACTTTTTCCAACACCATTTATTAAACAGGGGAATCCTTTTCCCCCATTGCTTGTTTTTCTCAGGTTTGTCAAAGATCAGATGATTGTAGATGTGTGGTGTTGCTTCTGAGACCTCGCTTCTGTTCCATTCGTCTATGTCTCTGTTTTGGTACCAGTACCATGCTGTTTTGATTACTGTGGCCTTGTAGTATAGTTTGAAGTGAGGCAGCATGATGCCTCCAGCTTTGTTCTTTCTGCTTAGGATTGTGTTGGCTATGTGGGCTCTTTTTTGGTTCCATATGAACTTTAAGGTGGATTTTTCCAGTTCTGTGAAGGAGGTCGTTGGTAACTTGATGGGGATGGCATTGAATCTGTAAATTACTTTGGGCAGTATGGCCATTTTCACAATATTGATTCTTCCCAACCATGAGCATGCAATGTTTTTCCATCTCTTTGTGTCCTCTCTTATTTCCTTGAGCAGTGGTTTGTAGTTCTCCTTGAAGAGGTCCGTTACATCCTTTGTTAGTTGTATTCCTAGGTATTTTATTCTGTTTGTAGCAATTGTGAATGGGAGTTCACTTTTGATTTGGCTCTGTTTGGTGTATAGAGATTCTTGTGATTTCTGCACATTGATTTTGTATCCTGAGACTTTGCTGAAGTTCCTTATCAGTTTAGGAGATTTTGGGCTGAGACAATGGAGTCTTGTAAATGTACAATCATGTCATCTGCAAATAGAGACAATGTGGCTTCCTGTTTTTCTGGTTGAATACCCTTTATTTCTTTTTCTTGCCTCATTGCTCTGGCTAAAACTTCCAATACTCTATTAAATAGGAGTGGTGAGAGAGGGCATCCTTGTCTTGTGCCAGATTTCAAAGAGAATTGCTTCCAGGTTTATAGCCCATTTAGTATGATATTGTCTGTGGGTCTGTCATAAATAGCTTTTATTATTTTGTGTACATTCCATCGATGCCTAGTTTACTGAGAGTTTTTAGCATAATGGGCTGCTGAATTTTGTCAAAGACCTTCTCTGCATCTATTGAGATGATCATGTCATTTTTGTCTTTGGTTCTGTTTATGTAATAGATTACGTTTATAGACTTGCATATGATGAACCAGCCTTGCCACTTTTCTGATGAGATTAGCATCAATTTTACCTCTTGGGGATCTGCACACTGCAGGAACTACTCCCTGAGTTCTGATTGCTCTGTGCAAGTTCTGATCAACCCCTAGTTTAGCATGGACTCTTCGCAACCAAATCAAAATGCAGAGTTAGAGCTAGGATGCCTGGAGCCGCCACCTATATTGGTTGGCAAAGTGCCAAATGAGTAAGTCTAGCATTTCACCCATAAAATTATTCCTTTTTTCCCACCAAGAATAGAATTCACTAAGTTGACAGCACACTGTGTCAGTCTATTATAGAGAAACCTAATAGGAAAAGAGAATGGTAATTCCAATTGCGTGCCACCTAAGGGTATATTTCTCAGTAATTTCCAAGTCCATTGAAAACTGAAATCTGAAAATTACTTTTATCTTACTATCCACCCTCTTATCCCAACTTTAAGCTTTGCCTCTACTTCATTGATACTTAAAATTTTTTTTTTTTTTTGAGATGAAGTTTCACTCTGTCGCCCAGGCTGGAGTGCAGTGGCACAATCTCTGCTTACTGCAGCCTCCCTCCTATCTCAGCCTCCCTGAGGAACTGGGACTACAGGCATGCGCCACCACTCCCAACTTATGTTTCTATTTCTAGTAGAGACGGGGTTTCACCACGTTGGCCAGGCTGGTCTTGAACTTCTGACCTCAAGTGATCTGCCTCCCTCAGCCTCCCAAAGTGCTGGGATTACAGGCATGCGTCACTGCACCCAGCCATAATTAAATATTAATCAGCTATTGGTTAATTATTAATTATCAATAAGTAAATATCACTCAATGATGTATTTACCATTAATCAATACTAGTTCTTAAAAATTAGTCAAAAACAATAGAGTAAGACTTAAAGACAAGACATGTCATTTCAGAGATTCTGTAGTTGCTGATACCAAATGGCACCCTCCTTGTTTTTGTGAAAGCGAAGAATTTGTATTTTTTGATGGTACTAACTGAAGCAGTAGTTCATTTGTAGCTGCCAATGAGTTGACTGTAAAAAAAAAAACCTCATCTTAACATTGTTGAGAGAGGAAACCCTTTGTGTTTGGCCTCGGTTTGATAAAAATGAGTCTTCGATACTATATACGGTAAGTGGATATTAAAACTAGGGTTATGAATTGTTGCTTTAGTATCTCTCAGCCTTAGAGACTCAAAGTATCTTATCAGAAAGGATACATTGCTTTAATTGTTCCTCATTATATAGAATGAGAGAACATCATTTCTCTCCTTTTCCTCCCAGGTGGCCGTGGAGGACCGAGTCAGGCAGCTGCATGAAGCCCACAGGGACTTTGGCCCAGCGTCTCAACACTTTCTTTCCAGTAAGTCATTTTCAGCTTTTATCACTTAACTTCATTGCATCTTGATTAATAAGAATTAACAGTTGAAAAAAAGAAAAAAAGAAAATTAAGTGTTGAATTATAATCATCTCTGTCAGATGCAGTAGAAGCATAAATGATCCTGAAATATAATGTGGTCGATGAATTCAGAAGGTTAGGAAGAGGAAGGCCAGTTAGATCATTTTGTCCAGTATTCAGCTAATGCATAATTGTTTCCTGCAATATATTCTCAAATGTTAACTTTATTAATATTTTTGAGTCTTTCTGAAAAATATGGAACACTTTGCTCTGGAGCCACGCTAATATTCTCTGTATTGTTCCAATGTTGGTATATGGGTTGCCGAAGCAAACACATACATTTGAGTTTTCATTTCTACCTATCAGTTCAGTTAATAAGGCTAATAATTATGACATCATGTAATTATCACATGATCATTCAATATATGTTACTTTGATTCTATCATTCTTTATATCTAAATAATTCATTAAATACTCCCTGCCTTTTGAAATGAATGACAATTTTCAAAAGAAGGCATACAAATGGCCAACAGGGATATGAAAAAATGCTCAACATCGCTATTCACTGGGAAAATGCAAATCAAGACCACAAGACATATCATCTTACCCAGGTTAGAATGGCTATTATTCACGAGACAAAAAATGGCAGATTCTAGTGAGAATGTGGAGAAGGGAACTCTTACACTGTTGGTAAAAACGTAACAGTAAATTACTAAGAGTATGAAGATTTCTCAAAAACTATAAATAGAACTACCTTACCATCTGGCAATCCCACCACTGGTTATCTAACCCAAAGCAAAGGAATAGTTTATCAAAGGATACCTGCACTTGCATGCTTATCACAGCACTGTTTACAATAGCAAAGATGTGAAATCAACCTAAGTGCACATCAACAGATGAATAGATAAAGAATACGTGGTATCTATACACAATGGATACTACAAAAATGAAATCACGTCATTCACAGCAACATGGGTGGAGCTGGAGGTCATTATGTTAAGTGAAATAACCCTGGCACAAAAAGACAAATATCGCATGTCTCACTCTTGCGGGAGCTAAAAAAATTGATCTCATAAAAGTAGAAGAGAATGATGGATACTAGTGGCTGGGAAAGGTGTGTGGGTAGAGGGGGAGATAAAGAGAGGTTGGTTAATGCATACAAATACACAGTTAGATAGAAGGAATAAGTTCTATCATTTGACAGCAGAATAGAGTGACTATAGTTAACAACAATGTGTCGTATATTTCAAAGTACCAGGAAGAAAGGGCTTGAACTGTTCCAAATACATAAAAATGACAAATACTCAAAGTGATGGATGCCTCAAATATCTTGACTTGATAACTGTACATTCTATGCCAGTCAAATATCACATTACCTTATAAATATGTAAAATATTATGTATGAGCCAGGCGCGGTGGCTCACACCTATAATCCCAGCACTTTGGGAGGCCGAGGCGGGTAGATAACGAGGTCAAGAGATCAAGACCATCCTGGTCAACACAGTGAAACCCCGTCTCTACTAAAAATACAAAAATTACCTGGGCATGGTGGCGCAGCCTGTAGTCCCAGCTACTCGGGAGGCTAAGGCAGGAGAATTGCTTGAACCCAGGAAGCAGAAGTTGCGGTGAGCCGAGATTGCACCATTGCACTCCAGCCTGGGTAACAAGAGCGAAACTCCATCTCAAAAATATATATATATATATATATATATATATATATATATATATATATATATTATGTATCAAAAATAAATAAATAAATACTCTGCCTCCAAGTTGAAACCTCAGCCTATGGGCATTTCTTTTCCCTCACTATTTGTATCCTCCTTTTTTGGGGTGGGTGGGGGAGGAGTCTTACTCTTTCGCCCAGGCAGGAGTGCAATGGCATGATCTCGGCTCACTCCAACCTCCGCCTCCTGGGTTCAAACGATTCTCCTGCCTCAGCCTCCCGAGTAGCTGGGACTACAGGCATGCACCACCACGCCAAGATAATTTTTGTATTTTTTAGTAGATACAGGGTTTCACCATGTTGACCAGGATGGTCTCAAACTCCTCACCTCAGGTGATCCACTCACTTTGGCTTCTGAAAGTGTTGGGATTACAGGCATGAGCCACCGCACCCAGCCTTGTATCCTCCTTTTGTCTTTGACTTCTCCTTCTTTTATTTACTGGTTTTGCCATTCTAATAATTATGTTTTTATAATTAATACTAAAGAAATAGCCTTAGTTAATGGAAAGTTTAAGTATTAGAACCTCCTATTTATACAATAATACATATTAAATTGACAAGCACCTGTTTTCCTCTGATTAATGTTAATTTATACCCCTTTTTCTTTTATTATAAAAGTATATGTGTTGAGTTTTTTGATATTTAAAAAGCCAGACTTTACCACATGGAGTTAATATCCGTTAGCATTCTAATGTATTTCCTTCTAGTCATATATGAGTATGTCTGAGGGTTTACTCATCATTTTAAGGCAATTACTTTGTGCCTAGCAGTGTTACAAATTTTAACTAGTTTAATCCTTATAGCATTCCCTTAAGGTAGGTACCATTATTATACCCATTTCAATGATGAAGAAATTGAGGCACACATTCATACAGCTAGTAGATGAGAGAGCCAGGATTCACACCCAAGAAGTTGGCTCCAGAGTCTGTGTTTTTAACCATCACACTGTAATTTTACTTAATTTATATATGTTATGGAAAGGAAGTAATTGTATATGATCTCCATTCTTCTGCCATATTCTTTCATTGCCATTTTCTGATCTTTTCCTTTCTTTTCCATTCTCCATGAATTAATAAAAAGATCCATGCTCACAAATACTTTAAAGTATTTGAATAGATGCTTTCATTTGTTTCTTCAGTTGGCTGTTGTCTTTATGAACAAAAATTCCTGGAAGGTGTTGGTCCTGTGTTTTTATTATACATTGGTAATAGGTTAAGAAGAAGGATCTATTTTCCTGGACTGGCTCTAACTTTATTATCCACATCTGGTCTAGTTATTTGGACACAGTTTCACAATGCTTTGGAGTTGCTAAAAGAAAAAGGGGGGCTGGTAAAGCAGTTTATCTAAATGAGTGGGATCGTGGCTTTTAGGAACGGCTCTAGAAAAATGATAAAGGCCACAGACTTTGTCTTCTGTATTTTTCCAAATCTCTGGTCTACTAAACTTGCATTGATGACAGCCAGTCTGTTCAATTTAATTGAGATTAAATGTGATAACATACTCCTGACTCATAAACCATAAATAAAAAATAGTACTATTATGAATATTAATTATTCCTCAGACACCAGGAATTTTCATTCATATTTTCTTCTCTCTGACTCTCCCTCTGAATTCCCATGTCTTACCTATTAAAATCTGTTCTCAGAAAACGATATATTCATTTAACCCAGGTGATAGGTAAAGTTTAACGTATACTTCTCGTGGATTATTTGCATTTTATTAGAGTGAAAATCCATAAGCCTGAGGTGGTAGAACATCAGCCATAAGCTCTGAGCGGGGGAGGGAAGAACTTTGAGGAGCCAAGAAAACATTCTCACACCTTTCAAACCATACCACATCAGTGCCCATTTCCAGAAAGGTCAGGCTTGTTAGACACAGGCATTAATAAAGAGACTGATCTACCTGCCTGAATGGAGCCAGCCCAGAAGTCATCAATCTCTTGGATACCCATGTGAAATATCAATATATGCTTAAAAGCTTTGCTTGCAGGTATAAAGAAAATACCAACTTGGTTTAAGGGATATTTAAGATAGGACGCTGAGACAAAAGACGGATTGTTTCTTTACATTGTCCTTTTTAAAATTACAAAGGTACTCTATACACATCAAGAAAAATTGGGATAGCACACAGTACAAACAAGAAAATAAAAAATATCCATAATCCCATGACTCAGGAGATAATCACTATCAGAAATTTGGTTTATATACTTTCTGTCTTTCTCCTGTGGGTGTGTGTGTGTGTGTGTGTGTGTGTGTGTGTGTGTGTGTCAAGGTTCTATTGTTTCTTTTCTTTTTTTATTTTTTAATTTGTTTTTTGAGACAGAGTGCAATCTCGGCTCACTGCAACCTCCCTTCCTGGGTTCTAGCGAGTCTCATGACTCAGCCTCCTCAGCTATTTTTTTGTATTTGTAGTAGAGACGGGGTTTCACTCTGTTAGCCATGCTGGTCTCAAACTTGTGGCCTCAAGTGATCCACCCACTGCAGCCTCCCAAAGTGCTGGGATTCCAGGTGTGAGCCACTGCACCCAGCCTCTCTCTTTTCTTTTAAACCAAGCACAGATGAAAACATATTACAGTTTTATGACCTGCTTTTTTCCCTTCAAACTGTCTTTATAATACTTTTATGTGTTTAAATATTCTTCTACAGGGTAATTTTTCTTTTTTTTTTTGTTTTTGTTTTTTACTACAGGGTAATTTTTCTAATGACTGGCTAATCCTCTCTTCTGTGGCTGTACCAAATTTACCAACACTGTTCTAAATTGCTCAATATTAAGAGTATTTCACAATTTTTACTATTATATCCAGCATTATGGCTATTTTTTTTTTTTTTTTTTTTTTTGCGGGGGAGACAAAGTATTGTTTTGTCTCCAGGCGGCAGGCTGGAGTGCAGTGGTGCCATCTTGGCTCACTGCAACCTCCACCTCCCAGGTTCAAGCAATTCTCCTGCCTCAGCCTCCCGAGTAGCTGGGACTACAGGTGCGTGCCACCACACCCAGCTAATTTTTTTGTATTTTTAGTAGAGACGGGGTTTCACCATGTTGGCCAGGCTAATATCTTTTTATACCTTTACAAATATCTCAGATTCTTTCTACAGGATAAATGCCTAAAAGTGGAATTATTGTGTTAAAGAATGTTTACGTTTGTAAGACTTTTTATGTGTATTGCCAAAGTTACCTCTAAAAATTGCACCAGAAATTGGGTGTGCCATCCAAACCATATTTGAGCCAGGCATGGTGTGGCTCATGCCTATAATCCCAATTCTTTGGGAAACTGAGGCAGGAGGATCACTTAAGCCCAGGAGGTCAAGGCTGCAGTGAACCATAATCACACCCCTGGACTCCAATCTGAGTGACAGAGCAAGACCCTGACCCTAAATTAAAAAAAAAAATCACCATATTTGAAGCAGGGTGTCTCTGAAGTCATATATTTGCTACTATAAAAGCAGCTTCCCCCCACCAATGAATAAAAATATGTTTTAAATACTCCTCTAAGGTCATATTAAATGAATTTGAATTGATACTTTTTTTTAAGACAGGCCTGCATTGATACATGTTTAGTAATGTGCTTTCAGGTTACTATGAATAGTAATAGGGTGGTTTCTAAAGCTTAGAAATTACAAAGAAAAGAAAAATAAGGACTAATTGCACCCTGCAACAAAAACATGCTTACTGTGTTTCTCTATCTTATTCTCTCTCTCTCTTTCTTGCGTGTGCAAATCTCTCTCTAGCTCTGACACACACACACACACACACACACACACACACACACACACACACTCCCCTTTGGAAATTACATTACCAGATGTCTGTTTTTATCAGAAGACAGAAGCAGCCTTTTACTAAAAAAAAAAGCATTCACTGTTTCTTCCTGGTGGCCCAATCTCCACTTGTTAAAGAAATTGTTTCTTTTATCTCAGATCTGAGAGAAAATGAGAAGAGAAAAACATTGTGAAATATGACTCTTCTCCATTGATAGACACTAACTTGTCCTTACTTCTAGTTTTAATATGCTGTTACTCCTATTGGACTTCTACAACTTAAACCAAGAAAAAGCAGAAATTCTAATAATGTGACTTTAAATATATGTATATAAAACAGTAAAAGTATTATTTAAAAACATTTAAAATTATAAAAATTATATACTAATGCATAATTATATATGTAAAATTGGTAGGTCTACTGTCAGTCTCTTCATATGTCACTGATTAAGAAAGTACTAAAGTATTCATTGGTTGGCATAATAGTCTGAATATTGTCCTTTCCTTTTCAAGAGTTTAAAGATTTGCTGTGCGTAGTGTGTCTACACCTGTAATCCCAGCACTTTGGGAGGCCAAGGAAGGCAGATCACTTGAGGTCAGGAGTTCAAGACCAGCCTGGCCAACATAGTGAAACACTGTACTAAAAAATACAAAAATTAGCCAGGTGTAGTGGCACATGCCTGTAATCACAGCTACTCAGGAGGCTGAGGCAGGAGAATCACTTGAACCCGGGAGGTGGAGGTGGCAGTGAGCCAAGTTCACGCCACTGCAGTCTTGCAGTGATACAGACTCCATCTCAAAAAAAAAACTAAAAACCAAAAAAAGAATATAAAGATTTTTCCTGACCATTATCTCAGTTCCCTGGTCTTTTGTTCTAAATTCTACTTTTCTCACAAAGAAAGATCACTGTATATTTGGGTAAATGGAGAAATCCTTCTATAACAGTAAAAAGAATCCATGGGTTTCTTAATATTTTACAAGTTCTAGAATTCCCTTAAAAGAATATTTTCTGAGTCGGGTTGTTTAAAACATTAATGTTCCATTAGACTTTGATAACTGTCCCTTGAAAAAATAGTACTGATCAATAAGATTGGAAAAATACTAGGTTTAAAAGATAAGCAAGTTTATTTCCTGTTGGAATTCTTGAGCCTTTATTATACACTGAGACTCTAAGAGGATAAGGAGTCTATGGTTTTCCAGTTTTAGGTGACTATGGAAGTCTTTTTCAGACATACCAATTAATTTCACACTAAATATGCCATGGATCACAGTGAATCTTTGCCTTAATGTGGTATTTGTCAAATGGCTTAATGACAGAAATTTTTTGCTAAAGGTTGTAAAAATGTGATCCAATTAAAAAGAAAATGAGTATTTTTGAGGCAAAAGGGTGACTCCCTCTCTTACTGAAGTTCCAGCCCCACTCCCACCCCGGGAGTCCTCTTGTGCTGTGGATTTCCTTAACTGGAGATAAGCTTAGAAAGTATCTACACCAGTAGTTTCCAAACTCTGAGGTGTGGCTCATTAGCAAATCCTAAAATCAGTTCATTGACTTACAACCAACAATTTTTTAATGGAATGGAATGGAGTAGAACAGATTAGAAAATATCAGAGTGCATTACCCAAGCAAGGTTAAGGGTTGTTTTGTTTTGACAGTGGTTGATCTGTTAGATGTGTGTGTGTGTGGGGGGTGGGTGCACGCATGCCTCCACACACTAGATCACAATGTAAAATGTTTTTCTTCTGTGAGTTGCAGTCAAAATAGTTTGAAAAACATTCAATCACTCCAGCCCTTCCCTTATTTTACAGATAATAAAATAGGTACAGAATGATTAAATGACGTAACCGAGGTCACAAAGATAGTTATAATAGATCTCAGACTGGAACCCAATTTCTGGACTTCCAAGCCACACATCACACTGCCTTACTCGTTAAGAAAAAATGCCAGGGCAATAACTGTCTAGTCGACCTGCTATTGCCAATGATTATTCTCTTATATTCCTCTTAGTTTGGCCCATCCTAAGTTTATTTACAGAGCATAATTTTTTCTCTCAGTACCTCTGGGCTAAAAGTTGCCTTATCAAAATGGTATCAATAATGGTTAAGAGTAAAAGCTGTCAAATCAAACTGACTGGGTTCAAATATTGGCTCAGACACTTTATGATTTATTCTTTATCTTTAGTCTCATCTTAAAATAGGGATAATAGTAACATATTTTAGTCAATTGTGAGACCCTCTTTCCACCCATGTTTAACAGCTCTGAAATCACAATACACCTTATGACCAATGAGATATTGAATTCAGTGAAATATGGTTGCATTATTTCATATGGTTACAGTGGAGATGCGAACAGGTAATCTTTTTAAAGCCCTTAGAACAGTGCCTGGAACATATTAAGTGCTATTGAAATGTTTGCTATTAGCTTTAGCATTAGTGTCGTTAATACTGTAAGCTTGATAGTATAACTTAATGCATGCCTGTTAGAGTCAAACTAGTCATGAAAGTTTGATTCATTCTTTTGCATTTAATTGTCAGTATAAGTAGTCTCTCTCCTTTCTGAAGATGATTTCCAAGGATCTAATCTGAAAGTCCAGTGCTTTGCACATTAGAACAGCTCAACAGTTGTTTGTGTAACTAACGAATAATGAATAATCAAAAGGGTAGACCTTAATCTCTATAAGGTCAGGATGGTATTAGTCTTGTTGACAGTTATATTCTACAAGTACGTAATGTGGTACGATGGCACTTAGTAAATGTTCGGTAAATGTTTACAGAATGAATTATGTCTTATACCCAAAGAGAAGAGGTAAATTCACTCTTGACATTGATAATACACAGTGGCATAAGATTTAGCATAGTGACTGTCACATAGTAGACACTCAATAAATAATGTGACCTTTTATATTGCTTCTCAGCAAAGACTAATAGCATTCATAACTTTATATGGTCATTTTTATCAAAGTCTACTGTACCATGTAATATATTAAGGGAAAAGGCTGACTTGAAAATTACAGCATGATCACAACTGTATTAGAAAATAAAATAAAAATAACAGAAATGTACACATAAAAGAAAAATGAAAACTAAAAGAACGCCAAAAGGCAAACAGTTATTGCATCGTTTCTTTCTTTTACTTTTGCAAATGCTTTGGTAATAGCATGTATTACTTTTGTAATAGAAAAAACAATAAAGGTAAAATTTTATACTGTAGCTTTAACCAGTGACCTCTTGCAGTGGCAATGGAACTCTGAAAGACAAATTTCCTTTTTACTATTTATTCTGAATTTAAAAGCTGTTTCTGGAGTGACCTTCTTGTTCTCAGATTATGAGACACTGTAAAAAGAAAGAACTGATCAATTATTTCTCGCAGGCTTTACAATCTTAACTGCCTTAATCATATCCCTGGTTAAGTCTTTTCCTTTCTTGTCAAAGTGACTCAAGCTTTTATAGTTTCTCCTTGATACACAGGGCCTAGCAGTTTGTTTCCATCTTGAGAGTTGCTAAGCTTTAGTCCTGGACATTCCCCACTATACACACACTTAATTAAAAAAATAGGGGAAACCTTAAGCACATCTAGTAATTGCTGACATTTCACTTAACAGACCTCCAACTATGCTACCAGTGTCCTCAGGGGATGGATAATTTGAAATATGAGTGGACCAATAATTTAAAGCTTCGGATTGGCTTAAATAAGCCATCTTGAAGCTGGGCATGGTGGCTCACACCTGTAATCCCAGCACTTTGGGAGGCCGAGGTGGAGCAGATCACCTGAGGTCAGGAGTTCGAGACCAGCCTGACCAACAAGGAGAAATCCCATCTCTACTAAAAATACAAAATTAGCTGGGCGTGGTGGTGTGCACCTGTAATCCCAGCTACTCATGAGGCTGAGGCAGTAGATTCACTTGAATCCAGGAGGTAGAGATTGCAGTGAGTTAAGATCGTACCATTGTACTCCAGCCTGGGCAACAAAGAGTGAAACTCTGTCTCAAAAAAATAAAATAAAATAATAAGCCATCATGATAAAAGTCAGAAAGAATCTTGCAGGTTCAATGTGAGATAATTTGTAGTCTAAAATTCTCTTTCAAGTGAAATCTAAGGTGAAATGGTTTGGGCCAGTTTCTTCAGCAGTCACGTGTTATCCCAAGTGTTAGGAATTTGGGACAAATGCCATGTGACCTACCAGTGATGCTGATAATGCCTCTATAAATTCAAAGACAGCCTTTCCAATGCCCACAAAAAGCAGCTACAGCAGTAATAATTATATTCACTCCTTAAAATATATTGTCATGGCCCTTTCTCCTTAGCTCAAATTTATTCTCTCCAGATAAGCTCTCAGATTTATTTGCTTTACAGTATCATTAGCAACCAGATTTCGCATCATTGGCCCTGTATGTCCATCTATTTGAACACACGAGGAAACAGAAAATTTCCGTTTCTGCTGCAGGAATTTCTGTGCTGGGGCTGGCTTGCAATGGCTAGAGAGCCAATTGTAAACTATACAGGAATTGTGAGCTAGTTATTAAGCCTACCTTTGGTAGCTTGAAATCAGGCGTAGTGGGAAGAGTTATTCCGTGGAAATTGGCAAATACTACAAATTAAGGCGCCTTTTTTTTTGCATAGATGGCTCACTAGAAATGACTAATTTATCTGTGTAATTTGGATCACGCAAGTCCCTGGATGCAAAGAATCTTCTTAAACTTAGCAGGAAAGATTCCAAATATTATCTGCCCTATAGAGTGACCACTCATCCTGGTTTGTCTGGGACCTCCCTGGTTTTAGCACTGAAATTCCCATATTCCAGGAAATCTCTGTAGCCCCAGGGAAACCAGGATGGTTGTTAGCCCTAGCCTTAGGTAAAATCCCTAGAAATAGAGCCCTATTTACATAAAGGGGCCTTTTCTTTTTTTGAGACGGAGTTTGCTCTTGTTGCCCAGGCTGGAGTGCAATGAGCAATCTCGGCTCACCACAAGCCTCACCTCCCGTGTTCAAGCAATTCTCCTGCCTCAGCCTCCGGAGTAGCTGGATTACAGACATTTGCCACCATGCCCAGCTAATTTTGTATTTTTAGTAGAGATGGAGTTTCTCCATGTTGATCAGGCTGGTTCCAAACTCCCGACCTCAGGTAATTCGCCTGCCTCAGCCTCCCAAAGTGCTGAGATTATAGGCGTGAGCCACCACGCCCAGCCAGATGGAGCTTCTCTCAGGTGAAAGGGAGTAGAGGGAAACAGGATAAAGTAAGGAGGATGCTGGTCAATGACTAATGTGAGAAGGAAGTGGCTCACTTCAGCCTGATGCCACGGGGAGTTGTGGAGAACAAATTGTCCCCATCTTGAGATGGGGGGCTGGGCTTTTATTTTCCCACGCCAGTTAGTCATTGGCTGTGGATTTGTGGGGAGTAGGAGATAGCAAAACAGTTCTCATTTGACCGAGGGAGGATTTCTGGTGAAACGGGCGATGAGGCCTTAGCAACCAACACGTTCACAACAACTGTGGCTGGGTGGACCCAGCTCAGTAAAAGGGATCTGAGTGGAACACCAATAGTATTAACCTCTCCTAGACTTTATGAAGCTGCTGTCATATCCCATGAATAATCTGGCTACAGAGCTGAGATGGGTGCATTTAGGTGGATCACTAACCACCACTCCTTCATCATGTACTTACATGGGAATTAGCCCGGTGGCATGGAAGAGATGAGACAAATGTCTGTTTCTTTCTTATTTCATCTTCCTCATGGTGACAAATTCTTCTGGGCCTCAGAGGACCTAGGGCAAAGAGACCAGCACCAGAGTTCTGAATCAGTTTTATAGCATGGGCACTATTTTAGAGGACTGCTGGCTCTGAAAGGTGTATTTTTATACTACCCAGAAAATGAAAGCATTTGTGAGTTTGGCCTGGGGTAGCATTTTGTCATCTGTCCAGAATACAAAGCTTTGCACAACAGAAATGGTGGGATAGCATCCCTGTGGGCAGAAATCATTACTTTCGTTTTTCCATTTGGATATTTTCCATTTTCAGAACACAACCAGTTTGGGATTACAAAGTACTTTCTGGTGAGAACTTTGAAGTGAGGACAAAAGGCATTTTGTTCTTTGTAGACTACATAAACTGTTCCTGGTTTAAAAACCATTCTAGATTTTTAAATAGACTTTCAGGTATCTGCAATAAAAATCATCTTGATTTCAGTCTACTGCAGGTGCTGCTCTGTTATGTGCTATGTCTCCTTAAAACTGTAAGGGACAGGGATAGGCCTAGGGGATAGGAACATTTTCAGGAAGCAGAGAAGCATAAAGAATAATGTGGGATGGGTGCGGTGGTTCATGCCTGTAATATTAGCACTTTGGGAGGCTGAGGCAGGCAGATCACGAGGTAAGGAGTTTGACACCAGCCTGGCCAACATGGTGAAACCCTGTCTCTACTAAAGATATAAAACATTAGCCAGGCATGGTTGTGCATACCTGTAATCCCAGCTACTCGGGAGGTTGAGGCAGGAGAATCGCTTGAACCCGGGAGGCGGAGGTTGCAGTGAGCCGAGATCGCACCATTGCACCCCAGCCTGGGCCACAGGGTGAGACTCCGTCTCCAAAAAAAAAAAGAAGAACATAGAACAACAGACACCATGAAACACGTTTGCTTCTTTCTGTATGTGCAGTTGCTGCCATAGACTTCAAACTATTTCAGTATCATAGCTTCTCTCTTCTCTCCACCTAACCCCTCTACTTAAGTTTCTGCTTCCTTATGACTTCCATTTTCTTCCTTTGTTATCTAACTTTAAACTTCCCCACCAATCTTTCATCTTTGTTCATCTCTGTGTATTACAATCAAGCTCTCCAAGAAAAAGCATCTGATTGAATTAGTTATTGATTTTCCATCTAAGAGTAATGCCACCTCACAGGCCACAGGCCAGACTGTAAACCAGGCTGTCTTGACCTGGGCACTATTGACATTTGGGGCCAGATAATTAGTGGAATGCTGGCTCTGAAAGGTGTATTTTTACACTACCAGAAAATGAAGGCATTTGTGAGTTTGGCCTGGGGTAGCATTTTGTCATCTGTCCTAGAATACAAAGTTTTGTGCAGCAGAAATGGTGGGGATCACATCCCTGTGGGCAAAAATTGTTGTGGGCTGTCCTGTGTGTTATCCCTGGCTACATCCCTGCCCTCTACTCACAACATGCCAGTGGCACTCCCCTTCCTTAGTTGTGGCAACCAAAAATGTCTCCAGACATTGTCTGTCAGATGTCCCCTGGAGGGCGAGATTGCCTCTTGTTGAGAATCACTCCTTTATACCATTGCCTGGATAACCTGTGGTAATGAAAGTCATGTGGAATGCTGTAGTGACCAGATGCCTGAGGAATCATTTGAAGTTGCTTTTCTGCATCCTTAGAGACCCCTTTAATTTCTCAATGAAAGGGAGGTGTCCTCAGCAGACAGGTCTTCAGGAATCACCTCAGCTGCCTCACCCAAGATCACACCTCTTCTATGGGCAGACTTTCCTGGTCAGTGGGAGAATACTAACCTGGCCATTTTGGCCCAACTCAGGAGGACACTAACATTCTAGCTCAAGAGCTCCATGGGGCTGAATGAGACTCTCGGCTAGGGTCTGCATTGAAGCTTGACTTCTCCCTATTTCCATTCCTGCTTGTTTCAATTCCCTTCCACAGTTGTCTACTCCAAGAGCACATTTTACTAAATATTCTGCTCTCTAATTTTTGCCTTAGAATTGGCTTCCTGGAGGAGCCCAGTGAGTTGAGGGGGGCAATAAAATTAACAGGCATTGAGAAGCATGTGAAAAAGGTATTGTAATAGGCTGATAACAGTCACTGGGTAATTTCATTTACTCTTGCTCCATAATGAGGTTGATGACTGTCCAGGGTAGAGTAGTGATTATTATTAGTTAAGGTGTCCAACCTCATGATCTCCATTAATAGGTAAGGACTTTGAGGACAGCATAAAATTTTTGTCAATCTCTTGCCTTAAACCTTAAGCTCGAGCAGCGTACACGCCCACAGCAGGCAAGAGTTAGAACATAAGATAGTCGATAACGTAGATCTTGAAAGACAATGTGAGCACTTTAAGGGCATAGGACATGCATTACTCTTTTATTAAAAATAATTTTGCATGTAACACAACATCTTGCATATAAGGATGCAGGATATGCCTTGATTAGAATGAATAACTGGGCACTTAAAAGATTGTTCCAGTCTAATATAATGGGAAAGAACTCAGTCGAGTGCTTAGTGTAATGTCCTGCAAGAGTTAATGTGCTTCGCTTTATTTGAGTAAGTTAAGAATTGACTCACTTTGTTACTCAACAAATGTCTTTGAATGACAAAAATAAATAAAACTCTGATATAGAAACTGGGGAAACAGCAGTCAATAAAACAAAGTGTATTCTCGTGGAGCTTAAATTTTAACAAGAGAAGATGGACAATCAGGTCAGGATAAGTTTGATTTTTTAAAAAAAGAATAAAGCAGGATAAAGAGGCTAGAGGATGGGAGACGAGGAAACGTCTTAAGTGGAGTGGTCAGGAATGGTGACATTTGTGTAGAGATGTGAGGGAAGTACACCAGTCAGATGCTGGGGGCGAGAAATGTGCCAGGTGGAAGAAACAGGTAAAAGTAAAGGATCCAAGATGGAGCATGCTTAGAGGGTTTCAGAAATATGAATAGCAAGAAAGCCAGTATGACTGAAGCCAAGGAGGAAAGATAGGTGAATGATAGGAGGTCAGTGAATGACCAAGGTCCAGATGAGGAAGGGTCTTATCAACAATGGTTGGCTATCATTAAAAGCCTTTGGAGTATGTGGTTTGTGAGAAGGGAAGTCTTAGAATTCTGAGCTGAGAAGTAACATGGTATCTGTAGCATTGTAACTTACTGTGCCTGTAGTATTCATTCATTCATTCCTGTATTTATTAACAAATACTAGTCACCTGAAATATGAAGATGCAAAAGAAGGATTCTCGCCTTGGGACATTTAAATAGTAATCACGAAAGATAGACCTATAAAGAATGACCTCCTACAGTGGTAGTAAATGGTGGGTGCTATAGGAGCAGAATGGAAGGAGGAATTCATTCCACAGTGAGGGAAAGGAGATGTTCTCTCTAGGTGAGTATTAATGCATTATTGTCCCTGAGGCTACATGCAAATCCAAAGTAGAGGGTATGTATTCCTTCTGATAGGAACTTAGCAAAGAATGTTTATAATTGCTTGGTCCCTGATCTCACTTAGCAAGAGTCACAAGATGCATTCGGTGATGAAAAATCAGTTTCTCCCTTCTACTTACCCCTTCTGATAAGATGAATATCTTGAGCTGGGCACGGTGGCTTACACCTGTAATCCCAACACTTTGGGAGGTCAAGGCGGGTGGATCACTTGAGGTCAGGAGTTCAAGACCAGCCTGACCAACATGGTGAAACCCCATCTCTACTAAAAAATACAAAAATTAGCTAGGGCAGGCATGGTATGGAGTGCCTGTACTCCCAGCTACTCAGGAGGCTGAGGCAGGAGAATCACTTGAACCTGGGAGGCGGAGGTTGCAGTGAACCAAGATCATACCATTGCACTCCAGCCTAGGTGACACAGTAAGATTCCATCTCAAAAAAAAAAAAAAAAAAAAAAGATGAATATCTCCCTTTCCAGTTTCACATATAATCTCCTTATAGCCCTTTTGTTCAGAAAAGGGATTTCTTATGTATGTACAATGAATATAAATATAGGTTTTTATAGACCGCTAGTGTTTTAATGGAGATAGAAATAGGCAGATGAGAGAGAATAATTGAAGGATTAGTCAACATGACGGCAATTTGATGTGGAAAGAAAAAAGTCTGAGCAGGACATGTCTGTGAAAAAAAAAAATTAGGAAGAAGAATGGAATGAAATGAGCTCATTTATGGTGTGAGTTAGGGACAGAAGGGATTTATTCTCAAGAGGTGAAAAGTGAAGGAGTTCATGTTATAGAATTTGACCTAGCCCAGCTATCAAGGGGAAGAAACTAATTTTCAAAAGACTTGGTCCAGAAGGTCTGGAGCAGATACGTCTATTAGAGGAAGAGAAAAGTTTTAAAATGCATCTTCAGTTATTCCTGGAACCCAACACAAAAGCTCATGACAATCTTGTTATCTTCAGGGAAAAAAGGGCAGCAAGGCTTATATCTTCTTTTGTATGTGATTTTTTTAAATTATACTTTAAGATCTGGGGTACATGTGCAGATTGTACAGGTTTGTTACATAGGTATACACGTGACGTGGTGGTTTGCTGTATCCATTCCCCCTGTCATCTACATTAGGTATTTCTCCTAATGCTATCCCTCCCCAATTCCCCCCCACCCCCTGCTATCCCTCCCTGAGTCCCCCCACCCCCCAGGCATGCTCTGATGTGTGATGTTCCCCTCCCTGTGTCCAAGTGTTCTTATTGTTCAACACCCAAGGCTTATATCTAAACAAGACAGGACATAACTTCAGGTCAGGGAATTCCATTAACATGAATCAACTACACCAATTTAAATAGGAAAAAAAGTAGTAAGTTTGGTAATGTAAAATTTAATTTAAAAATCAGAACCAACAATCGAAGCAAGAATGTTGTGTTTCAATTATTTTTAAAAATATTTCATTATTTGTTTTGAATTCTGAAGTAATGCTAATCCAGTACATAATGATAAAACACAGTTGATTTTCATAGTAACATGAGCGTCAGAATGCCAAGAGGAAGATTTGTCTCCATTTTATGTTTCGTTACTCTGAGGACCACATAACATTTTTTAAAGAGTCAGAAAATGGCTAGAAAAGAGGAAGAAGATTCTTCCTTAACTACTCCCTGGTCCCTTGCTTTGGTAGTTAACAGTCTAACTCTAGAACCACAGAGAGTCTCTCCCATTTTCCTGGTTACCCTAGGATGCCTCACATTGGCAGTAAGTTAGTGAACGAGATAAATATCCTGATAACTGGCTACATGAATGATGAAAATAATTATAAGTGTAGGCATTGGAATTTTTAAAAAGTATTGAGCACTCTGTGCTGTTAACACCGAGGAAGCATTTTGCATGGATTAACCTGTTTAATCCTCACACCAACGCTGTAAAATAAGGACTATTATTGTCTCCATTTCACAGAAAGGAAACTGAGACTGGAACAACTTACTAACATATTCAAGTTCATACTTGTAACTATTATGGATTGTCAGCCTTAGAAAAGGAGTTCCAGACACCAGTGAATAGCAACCCTCCAGTCTCAACTGCACAGACCAAAGAGCATGATAATCCCCATTAATCTTTGGATATTAGTAGAGGAAGGGGCTAGTCACAAATGGGAGAAACTTTGGCTGGAGGGTACTTTCTATTCTTTAATCTCTGGGACACTGTTTCCCCCTCTCCCCTTCTCTTTCTACTTGTCTCTCTATCAGCTGTATCCACAATAATGCTACAATATAACTACTATACAAGCATACAGAGCTTCTGTTCTCATGCTTGTGGGTCCACAGGTCAACTGTAGTTCAGGTGTTCTGCATAAAGCTTGACTGGAAAGCTCCACTTCCTACTGTAATATGCCTGGGTCTGCCTCTAGGCTGTGAGTTCAGTTTGGTTGGTCTCTAAATGTGTTGGATTGTGAGGCCCAGACTAAAGGATCAGAAAGCAACCTGGGGCATGTTCTCATGGCAGACAAGCCTCTGTTCACATCATGTCTGCTAAAGCAAGTCACATGGTCGAGCCAAGGTCAAAGGAGCTGGGAAGCACACTGTGCTCACCATGAGGCCATGGCTAAGGTATACGTGTTTAATTCTTTCACAATTGAGTAAAAAATGGGACCAAACATTCAATCTCTCCTATACTCTTTTTGCTTTAATTGCTGTCATAGCTTTAGTTCTTTCTCACTCTTCTCGCTTCGGATGTATATCCCATCTATAGTCATTTGGTTTTTAATGTCTGAGTTGCTCCTTACTGTCTCGGGTTTCAAATTTTACTTTGCTTGAAATTTCCCTGGTGCCTAACAATACCTTTCACACAGAGCATTCAGCAAATGGTGTTGACTGCCTGCTGTCTTTTAAAAGCACATCTGCAGAGACAGTCAAGGCACCTGGCAATGCTGCACTGACTTGTTAGGAACCTGACATAAAACAGATGGCCCAAAGACTGTAACCCCCCATTACCTGGGAGGAAAGTTCTCTGGTAATGCAGACAGCCAATTATGTTTGAATTACTCAAAAAAACATGAGCATGAATTAGTCATGGCTCTATTTATCTGTAGGTACCTATCTTCCTATATCTGACCTTAGGAGGCTTGATTGCTTCTTACTATTCTAATAATCACCATGAGGTTCTTGAAGTTTTCTTTCGTTTTTTTTTTTTTTCTGGAGACAGAATCTTGCACTGTCGCCCAGGCTGGAGTGCAATGGCGCAATCTCCACTCACTGCAACCTCCGTCTCGCGGGATCAGCGTTTCTCCTGCCTTAGCCTGCCAAGTAGCTGGGATTACAGGTGCCTGCCACCACGCCCGGCTAGTTTTTTGTATTTTTAGTAGAGACGGGGTTTCACTATGTTGGCCAGGCTGGTCTTGAACTCCTGACCTCATCATCCACCTGCCTTGGCCTCCCAAAGTGCTGGGATTACAGGCGTGAGCCACTGCACCCAGCCTGGTTCTGAAGTTTTCTATTAAGTCAGTTTGAAGGAGTTTTTTTCCATGAGTAATGCCACGCAACTTTGGTTGTTAGACTTTGTAGGACTGTGCAGCCAGCAGCCCTGGATATTAGATATAGTTTTATCTCTGCAACTCAGTCACCTTGCCAAGTATTTTAGTATGAACTCTTGACTTCTCAGATCAAATGTGAGCCTGATACTCTAAATGACTTGGCAATCTACTAACAAGTCCCATGGTGTGGTATTCTGTTTACCATGTGCAATGGTCTCAGAGCTCAGCGTTATCTGTCTGACAGCTCATATAATATTTACAGGTTGTTATTCGTGAGGAATTTTAGTTAGCCATAAAGATTTTCACAGCTATGGCAGACATTAGAGGTCTCATTCATCACTCTTGTGACCTTCCTCTCTGGAATGTAGCCCATCTGTCTCTGCTGTTGAAATCTTTATGGAAAATCTGCCCATCTTTGAAAGTTTAGTAAGTGATCTTAAAGTTTTCATTGAATCTTTACTTTTGATATATGATATAGACATATAAAGCACTATCCTTATTTTAATTTAACGTTTTGAAAAGTGTTAAATTTAACTTGGCCTTTCATTTAAATGACAGAAAACTTACTCTTGCTACAGGAACTATACGCGTCACATCAAAATAAAGTAGAAATCATACAGAAAGAAATTGGAATGGGAAAAATTACACATACATTACGTATGCATTCAACATTAATAACTACACGAAAGCTTAAATACTGTATTATTATCTTGATTATGACTTTAGGAAATAAAAAAGGTGGAAATACATTTTGCACATAATTTAACATTATAAAGGAGACCCTAGGCGAATCCAATAATAAAATGAACTGAATAGGCTGGGTTACAGAGCACAAGAGAGGTATGACCAACAGTCACCTGTCCCCCCTTTTCATTTACATTTTCCTCTTTTTATCCACAACTTCTCAAATGCTTGCTTCCCCTCTGTCTACTCACTCCTTCAACCTTTGTGATCACTGTTGTGAAACTGCCCTTTTGAGGTCACCAGTGATCATAGGATCAAATATATCTTCCTATTCTATACCCTTACTCCGTCAGGCTCTAAAATTGTTTATATTTCACCAACTAGGCTGATGTGTTTCACCCCACTTTATTCTAGTTTCTGTAATATTTTTCTTTGACAGCGATTGTATTGCTATCACTATTTGGGGGCATTTGCCTGTGTACATTCCCTTTTGTTTTCCTCCACTGTACCCATTCTTTTCTTTATACTTTTATAGCTTTCTTGGGGTATAATTGATTTGCAAAAACATGCATATTTAATCTATGTAATTTGGTAAGTTTGGACATGTGTATACACCCAAGATAGTATTGCCACAATCAAACTAAAGATAATTAACATATCCCACCTAAAAAGGTTTTGTGTCCCTTTTCTTTTGTGTGTGTATCTGTGCATGGCAAGAACACAACATGAGATGTACCCTCTTAATCTCCTTAAGTTTTAAGTGTACAACACAGTATCGTTAACTATAGACACTATGTTTTACAGAAGATCTCTAGAACTTATTCATCTTGCGTAACAAACTTTATACCCATTGAATAACAATTTCTCATTTCCCCTGCATTGTCTTCTGGCAACCACTTTTCCATTTACTGCTTCTATAAGGTTGACTATTTCACACACTTCATATAAGTGGAGTCATACAGTATTTATCTGTCTGTAACTGGTTTATTTCACTAAGCATGTCTGCAAGACCCATCCACCTTGTCACCAATGGTAAGATGCCTTCTTTTTTAATGCTGAACAATATTCCATTGTATGAAAATGTGGTGCATACATACAGTTCTCTTTGTAGACCTTCCTTCCTTAAACAGTCCAGCCATTCTCATAGCATCTGCTATGATTCTAGTGCTAATGGTCTTGTCCTTTCACTTGCATTTCCGTGAAAAGAACCAAACTTGCGCTAATGCAAACACCTGTACACAAATGTTGATACCAGCTCTAATCGTGATTGCCAAATGCTAATCAGTCTGTGGCCCTCTGTTTTTCACTGCATAAAATATAAACTAATCTGTTTCTCATTCATGCTGATGAATGGTGGATAAATGGTCTAGCTAAGAATGAAAGATCCATTGTATAGATGCCGTTTGTCTAGGAAGACAGAGATATAGAAAGAAGTGCCGTAAGCCCAGGCATTTAGATAGTATTCAAAGGCATTTCTCTCTGCCATACTTTATACTACGTGTGGCACATTAACAGTAGTTAGGAGTGGATTCAAGGCTAAGAGATAAATGCTGCCCAGGTGAGAGAGAAAGAATTGATTCCACAATTACCATCATTCGGACAACACATCATAGGTATGTGACTACAAACATTATTTGTGTGGTGATTAACATTTTGCAAAGCAGTTTCATATTGATTTCCTCATTTTATCCTGACAACATTTTGGTGAGGGAGATATCATTATTCCCATGTGGAATATAAGGAAAATAAGGCTCAGGCAGGAAAAAGAGTGGTTTAAGATCATGAAGTGATAGGGGAGTCAGGACTCAAATCCAGTTCTTCTGAATCTGTACTCTGGAAACTTTCCGCTTTATCCAGCTCCCTCTCAAGATGCTGGATTGGGCTTTGAAATAGAAAGCCAACATCCTGAGTGCCTTTCTAAACACTTTGAGTTTTACAGCCTATCAAGGGTAGAGGAGAGTGTGCTAGGAATGTTCCCAAATAATCTGTATCAAGCAGTATATCTAACTTGCCTTAAGAATTATGCCAAGTAAATACTATTGACCTGCAGAAAATTGATTTTTTCTCTTTATACTTATATCCATAAAGACAGACTTCTGCTGGCAGAAGTGTAATTTATATGAAATGCTTTTAAAACATTCATAACCTTTAATCAAGTAAATAGGAACTTTGCCTTAAAATTAAAATGTGTGCAAAGATTTATCTACAAAAATGTTCATTGTGGCCTTACTTATATCAGTGAAAAACTGGAAACCACTTACATTTCCCAAAGAGGGAATTTCTTCAATAAATCATGGTACATCCATAAGTGGGACTTTCTTTTTTTAATCAATGACAAATCTGTTGTAACCCAACAAGCCCACTCTTAAGCATTCACCTTAGAGAAATCACAACTTATGCTTATACAAACACCTGTACACAAATGTTGATACCAGCTTTACTGATGATTGCCAAATGCTAAAAGCAGCCTAAATGTCCTTAAACAGTTGAATGGATAAATAAGCTGCAGTACACCCATATAATGGCATACTACTTAGCAATGAAAAGAAACAAATTCTTGATACACACAGCAACATGGATTATGCTTTATGCTGAGTGAAATCAACCAGTCTCAAAAGGTTACATACTGTATTTATATGGCATTTACATGACATTCTGGAAAAGGCAAAACTATATGAGCAGAGAAGAAGTCAGTAGTTCCCAGGTGTTGGGGCTGGAGGGAGGAGTTGCCTACAAAAGGATAGCATGAGGAAATTTTGGGGGTGAGGGAACTGTTTTGTCCTGATTGTGATGGTCGTCACATGAATCTATACATGTGTTAAAACTCAGAACCGTATACAGAAAACATGATTTTTACCATATGTAAATTTTTAAAACAAGTCAATTATAGAAGAATATATGAGAATGTAGAAAATGTGTTCATATTATATTTCCCATAATATATTTTGAGAGAAAAAAGGCAGTGTAAAAACTTTTGCCTATAATATGATCTGAATCTCACGAAGTAAATGTGTGTTTATATGAAATAATGTATATGAAAACATTAACAAGTTATAGCTGATTGGTGGGAATACAGAGGGTTACAGGGGATTTGAATTTTCTTCTGGGTGATTTTCTACAATCATGATATTGTTTTTGTGGTCAAAAATAAAAATCAATATTAGTAAAAATTAAAGAAAAAGAAGGGCCGGGTGTGGTAGCTCATACCTGTAATCCCAGCACTTTGGGAGGCTAAGGTGGGTGGATCATGAGATCAAGAGACAGAGACCATCCTAGCCAAAATGGTGAAACCCTGTCTCTACTAAAACTACAAAAATTAGCTGGGCGTGGTGGCGCTTGCCTGTAGTCTCAGTTACTTGGGAGGCTGAGGCAGGAGAATCGCTTGAGCCCGGGAGGCAGAGGTTGCAGTGAGCCGAGATTGCACCACTGCACTCCAGCCTGGCAACAGAGCAAGACTCTGTCTCAAAAAAAAAAAAAGAAAGGAAAAATGAAAAAAGAAGAATGAAAGTCATGATGTAAGGGACGGTATCCAAACTGAGCCAAGAATCATATGAGCAGCCACAGATGGTTTGCTAGTGGAGATGGGGTTGGGATATTTCGATTAGAAGCAGGCTTGGCTCACCTAATTAAAGTAAACAATGGCTTAATGGAGGGGCGTAATGTTTCTTGTATAGAAATTCAGAGATAAGCAGGAATGGTGACTCCTTTTCATCAGGAACTCAAACTTCTCATATCTTACTTCTCAGCCACAGTCACAGCCCTGCCCATATACCCTCTGGCATTCACCATGCCCACAAACACCAAACCTAGACTTCTATCTACAAACACCTGCAACTCTGACTTTAGGCCTTTGCTGGATACTGGGTCCTGCTCATCAGCACAAGGAGCAGGCCAGAAATGCCAGGGATTTAGTGACTACCCCCTTCATACTCCAGGAGCAGCCCTCAAGCAATAGTAGATAAATAACCCAGTTTCCTCATCCCTCGAGTGGGATAACTCTTAAGTGTGCTCTGCACTGAAGCGCCTAGCTGCTCTGAGCCCCAGCTGCAATGCGTCCTTTATCAGCTTTCTTACCTTTCTGCCTTACTTCCCAACTCCTCTACTTCCCAACTCCTCTACCAGTGCTTCCTTCAATTGCCACCAAAACTACTTACACTCATCATCTTCTTTTTTTTTTTTTTTTTTTTTGGAGATGAGTCTCACTCTATCGTCCAGGCTGGGATGCAGTGGCATGATCTCGGGTCACTGCAACCTCAGCCTTCTAGGTTCAAGTGATTCTCCAGCCTCAGCCTCCCAAGTAGCTGAAACTGTAAGCATGTGCCACTGTGCCTGGCTGATTTTTGTATTTTTAGTAGAGACAGGGTTTGCCATGTTGGCCAGGCTGGTTTTGAATTTCTGACCTCAAATGATCCACCTGCCTTGGCGTCCCAAAGTGCTGGGATTACAGGTGTGATCCACCACGCCTGGAACCACTCACCTTCTTGTCTCATCTACTTCTGGGGGATTGCAACTAGACAGTTTCCACTCTCCTGACTACTATAGCTCTGCCCATCATCACATCTGTGTTCCAGGCAGGAAGAGGAATGGGAAAAGGGCAAAAGCTGCCTGTCCATTTGGTCAGCCACCTTTAAAGAAGTTTCCCAGAAGCCTCACACAAACACCCTCAGTTGGCATACATAGTCCTTGGGAACATTGCTGCATCAAACAGTTACAAATTCTGTTACTAGGCCAGGCACAGTGGCTCATGCCTATAATCCCAGCACCTGGGGAGGCCGAGGCGGGCAGATCACAAGGTCAAAAGATCAAGACCATCCTGGCCAACATGGTGAAACCCTGTCTCTACTAAAAATACAAAAATCAGCTGGACGTGGTGGCGCATGCTTGTAGTCCCAGCTACTTGGGAGGCTGAGGCAGGAGAATCGCTTGAACTCAGGAGGCGGAGATTGCAGTGGGTTGAGATCACACCACTGCACTCCAGCCCAAGACAGAGTGAGACTCCATCAGAAAGAAGGAAGGAAGGAAGGAGAGAAAGAGAAAGGAAGAAAGGAGAGAAAGAGAAAGGAAGGAGAGGAAGAGAAAGGAAGGAAAGGAAGGAAGAAAGGAAGGAATTTTGTTACTAAAGATGAAGGAGACTGGGTATAGTACAGGCAGCTGTCTCTGTCACTGGGCGCAGGGGTCTGAAAGCCAGGACAAAAAAAGGCATTAAGGTCATGTAAGGAAGGACTGGGATTAAAAATGAGGAAGAGTCAGGATGTAAAGGTTCTTGGATACCATAGGAAGGAACTTTAAAATTAGTTTATTAGCTTATATATATGAGTGGTTTAAAATTCATTTATAAATTATAGAAGGTTTTTGAGTAAGAGCAATGTGCTCCAAATAGTGCTTTGGAGAAATTAATCTATTCGTGCTACACTGGATTAGCTGAGAAGCTAGGAGAACCTGCAGATGGCTATGAGCCTATTGCCATAACAGCAGCATGAGAAAGTGTCTACACTTTGTCCCTCTGCATTCACTCTCCACACTTCCCTGCCTCACCCTGGGTCTTGTGAGGTTGACCTGTGTGGGCTGCATGAATGGAATCCCCAGCTCTCCTAGCTTCAGGCTGGGCTCAGCCAGCCGCAGCACCGTGGTGGGAGATGGTAGGAAATGGAGAATGAGGTTGGAATGCTTATTCCCCCTGACTCCCTCCCTCCTTACTCCCCTTCACCAAAGATCCTGTCACATGATCCTATGCACATGCTTGATGGCTCCCTTTTAACAAACACCTTTGTAAACAGCTCATCTACTAGTCTCTTCAACTTACCCAACTTGATTATGCCATCTGTTTTCTGCCAGGACCCTGACTGATACAGTCCCATTATAATATATGTTCTTGTGAAACCTGATCCCATTTGAATAATAAGGCCCTTAAGCATGTGGTGCATGTTAGGACTTCTTTCCCCAACCCACCCCTGCCTGCAAATACCTAGCATGGAGCTGAGCACATAATGTGTGTTCAGTAAATGTCACTTTATTGATTTTAATGCTAGAGTGGCAGATGTGTTTATTGAAAGATATCCTCAGAGACTAAAATTAAGAGCAAAGTAGCAGGAACTGTGTCTGTCTTATTTACTGCAACAGTTCCAGCACTTTGTACAATGCCTAACGCAAAGGAGGTGCTCTGTAACGAAACGTTGCATAACGAGTGACGTGATGTTAGTTACGTTGTTTTCATTGGGAACTGAGGCTCTGTTTTTGTCTTCATTAGGTGAAAATAAACCACATCTTAGCTCTTTTGAAATTAGCATCTCTGGAACTGATCAGATAATTTATTGGGGACATTGAAAACAGGAGCTGTGGTGGAGATTACAGATGACTACAGATGACTACAGATGACAGGAAGGCAGTTTTTGACCAGAGTAAAAGGAAGCTGTTTCTAATCATCACTAATGCTATGGAAAATTCAAAAAAGCTCCTCCATAATGTGATGGCAATAAAGTTGTTCAAGCAGTTCTTGGAAAACCACTTGGTGGAAATTATGTAGAGAGTAAATGGAGATACTAGATAAAAATGTAGCAAACTTGGACTAGATGATGTAATAATCCTTTTTAAGATTTTTGTATTTACTTGGCTTTTTGGCAAATATTTATTATCAGTTATGTACCACACATGATAAAATAGAGTGAAGTTCGAATACTAAACAGACTTAGTTGTAATCCTGATTGCCCTCTGTACTAGGCGCGTGACCTGGATTAGTTTACTGAATGTTTCTGAGCCCCAGTTTCTTCATCTGTAATAATGGAATAGCATGATCTCACAGGGTGCTTGAGAGAATTACATTAGATAGCATACAGTACAGGGCACGCGGTAGAAATGCACTATATTTTTTTTCTCCTTTACTTCCTGGATCATCTATCTGATATTATCTTGAGTAATAAACCAAAATTAGGATCTAATTTACGACCTTACTAGCTCATTTGATCTTGTGTGATCTCATGTGATGCTTCAACATCTGCAAAATGAAAATGACAATACCTACCTCACAGGTCATTATGAGTATGAAATGAGCTAGTTTAGGTCATGTTTCAGGTACATAAGTTGTTTTTAATAACTCCTTGTTCCTTTCTCCACCTCCCACCTTCGCCCTCACTTCCTCTAGATCAAGCATTCTTAATGAGCGTGATATTGCTCCCAAGAGGGTGAAAATTGTTTCCTTGATAATGAATAAAAAAAAAACTTACTCTTTTTATGTGTAAAGCACAGATACACATAATCCATAAACAGACATACAGTATATCTGTAGTATTAAAATTTTATGACAGATGAAACAACTAGTAAAAAAAATGTCTAAAAAGATTCCCAGGGTGTGGGGTGCAGAGATAGTGGGGAAAAAGATTAAGAAACATTGCTCATTGCATCAATATGGAATATATTCATCAAACCATTACCAGAATTTGAGTACTTCTGAGGAACTAAGTGCCAGTGGTTAGTAGATCTGCCCTAATGCCTTTTGTTAAACCTCAGAGGTGAGTTTTCTATTTTACTTCCAGTGAATGCTATATTGGTTATTTATCTAACCTGCTTCCATTTTTTTTTTTTTTTTTTTTTTTTTTTGAGATGGAGTCTCGCTCTGTCGCTCTGACTGGAGTGCAGTGGCATGATCTCTGCTCACTGCAACCCTCTCCCGGGTTCAAGTAATTCTCCTGCCTCACCTTCCTGAGTAGCTAGGATTACAGGTGCATGCCACCATGCCCAGTCGATTTTTGTATTTTTAGTAGAAACGGGGTTTCTCCATGTTGGTCAGGCTGGTCTCGAACTCCAGACCTCATGATATGCCTGCTTCAGCCTCCCCAAGTGCTGGGATTACAGGCGTGAGCCACCATGCCCGGCCTTGCCCCCACGTTTTTGACCCACCTATGTTATCAAACTCCAAATTCACCAAATATGAGAAAATTAGAAAGACTAATGAATGTGTTTGGGTTGGAATTCCAGAGAGTGCTCTTTTGGCATGTCTTAAAATAACATTAGCATTCTTTTTAATTTTCTGGTTAGGCCCCTGTGTTGATTAAAATATGGCTTAACACCAAGGTGCATCACTTGGCACATTCCGTTCATCATGCGTTTAAAAATGGTTGAAATAAGAACTTCCCCTAAATAATGTGGCCTGTGCTTGTGATTTTCAAAACTACCTTGGGCACAATATTGAATCCTGTCACCTCAAGGGAGGAAAAGCTTTTGAAGGTAGAATTGCTACTCTTTCTTGCTCTTAATAACATACTGTATCTGTAATACACGGGAAAATTCAGAGGTTGATTTTGCAATAAATAAATGCATGTGTAGTTTGCTATTTAAATTCAGTAGACAATACCCCATGATGCTGGTGCCGTGTGCTAACGGATGATTTTTGCATTCAAGAATCTGAATCACAAAGCTGTGCTGGAATTACACGTCATGGTTATAGACACATCTGTATAAGAAAATACCAAAGGACAACCTGGTGTCATATAAAAAGTATTTGCCGATAAATCTGCTTTTGATGGGCTACTAAGAATGGACACATCAGGCATAAAAGATGTGTGTGTCTATTACGTAGGCTAGCTTTATGAAGAATGACAAGCTTCTGCTGGTACACTGAGATAAGAAACAGCTGTTGTTGGCGTCAGTACTACTACAAGAAATGAAAAAATTCTGTGGCACACTTATGAGCACTACCACATATTTGATCAACTTTTGAATAGATGCGATACCAGAGTCATCTGGCAGCCCCAAAATGAAATTGCCAACAACCCTTAAGAATCTCTTGAGAAGGAGCACTGAACCGAATTCCATGGAACTATCATCCAATTGTGTGTTATTTCTAAAGCAGGTCATTCCACTGTGTGTGTGTATGTGGTTATGATGAGGCAGGCAAGGAATGAGGGGAGGCTGTTGTTATTTTCCTTTCTTTTATTGTGTCAAGGACATTTTGAGTATAAAATTGCAGATTTCCAAACAATGACTGCAAAGCACTTGCTTAGGTGAATTTAGAAACTGTGAATCAAAGGGAAAAAACGTCTTTCAGGAAAAAAACATACACTGAATCTCACCATTGGGCCTATTTGATGGCTACACATAAAGACAAAAAGCGTTTTTTTAAGGGAAACCAACACTAACTACAATTACAAAAGCTTGAAATTTCATATTGATCTCGAATGTATGATATTTTAAAAATTCTTTTAAAATATTTTCGACCATTTAGTTCAAACATATTCAGATAAATTCTCCGACATTTAATTGGAATTTTTTCCCTTTTAATGTAAAAATATAAAGTCAACTCTAGATACCCTACGTAGGTCTTCCCATTAGCTCAGCCAGGCAACACAAATTTTCTTCTGTCTCTCACTGCTTGGAGGTCGTTTCTTTCAGGCCGAAAGCCCCTAAGCCAGGCCAGCCAGCCAGCAACCCTCTCTATCATACTTCTTTCCGAGAGACGCCTGTGAATAGTGTAGGAAATCGAAAGCGATTCTTCTGCTATCAGAGGATGGTCTACCATCCTCCGAATTAGAATTTCTGGACCACTAGAATGATATATAAAAAAAAAAAAGTGGTAAGGTATAATAAGAGAAATTGTGAGGCCTCAGCCCATAGAGACCTTTAAGGAAAGAATAGCCATTCTTTTCTCAGTTTAGGTATTCACAGGCTTGGCATTCACAGCCAGTGAGGGCTGGACCAAAAGCTCTCTGGAGTTTTCTTCTTCCTTTTATGATGCTGGTATTTTAAGAAGAAGGTACACTGAGCAGCCAGGAGGTATAATTTCTGGCTCTCCACCATGTTTCCTGCTATAGACGGCTAGCTTTTTTATATTTCCATAACAACAAACTCTGACCAGGTAGGTCAGGAAGTCTAGCCCATGTTATTTACTTACTTATTTATTTATTTATTTATTTATTTCAAGACAGAGTTTCACTCTTGTTGTCCAGGCTGTAGTGCAGTGGTGTGATCTTAGCTCACTACATCCTTCGCCTCCTGGGTTCAAGTGATTCTTCTACATCAGCCTCCCAAGTAGCTGGGATTCCAGGCACCCGCCACCACGCCTGGCTTTTTTTTTTTTTTTTTTTTGGATTTTTAGTAGAGATGGGGTTTTGCCATGTTGGCCAGGCTGGTCTCGAACTCATGACTTCAGGTGATCCACCTGCCTCAGCCTCCCAAAGTCCTGGGGTTACAGGTATAAGCCACCATGCCTGGCCTTAGCCCATGTTTTTAAATCAGGTTTATTTACTCCGTGAACTTATTTGGACAGGAGAGCTGTATCCTACAGAAGAAAAGAGGACAAGAGGAGAGTTTGGAAGAGAATGAGAAAGGCAAAGATGGAAGAGGAAGCAGGGAAGGCAGGAGAAGGGAAAAGAAAGGAATAGAGAAAGAAGGACAGAGAGAAATTGAATGTCAGGGACTACTTCAAAACAGCAGCTAAATGTCTTTTTTCTCTATATTAAAATTTTCCATATGCCAAAATAAAAAAGTATAATTAGTGGCTAAATACAAATCCATTTCCTGTATCGTTTAAATCACATATCTCCAAGGTACAAAATAGCATGTCTGGTTAAATGTTGGGTGATTTGATCCCTCATTACTTTATATAAAACAAAGAAGCTGGAGTTTCATTACCCTTAAATTGTCTGGCAGTGGGTGAAGTTAACTTTTATTAGAAGCTGTTCTTTCATATTATACAGTATAGTCAAGGATATATTAGCTTTGACGTTTTCTTACATCTCAATACACTGCGGAGTGAATTTACCGTGAGACTAATTTAAAAGGGAATTTTTCATAGGAGGAAATAATGGTCAGCATCAGCTGTGCTTCAAATTATTAGCAGAATGAAAGTTCAGGGAAAAACATATAGACACATAAAATTGCTAGATGTTAATAAGAATGCTTCTTATATTTCTATTTCTGATAATATTCTGTGTTTCTTAAAGCTCCAGTGTCTTAAAACTATATTCAGGAGGAAGATGGTATTGTTGAGGAAACGCTATAGTGCCTCCTAAACAAGAATATTTTGTCTTAAAGAAAAAAAAACCATCGGATCAAACAGTATATAAAAGTTATTTGTAGACATTCAGCTTTAGGAAAAAAATCCTACAACTTAAGCCTGGAAAAAAAAAAAAAAAAAAAAAAAAAAAAACAATGCAAAGATCATTCATTTGACCAATACACAGAGAAGTCATAATAAAACAAATTCCTAGTATGTGACATGAAATTTCACCTATAGGATTCATCACTCATAACAAAAGTCTTATTACACACTGATATCAGTAGCCATTCCCTCACTTTTGGTCACCTTTTCTGATAAGATCACACTGGTCAGCAGACATTTTGAGACACCAAATTAAGCCTGTCTTTGGTAAATGAATTTGGATTCTCTTTAAACCAATAAAGACAAAAACAAGCATACCAGAGTCATAAGCATATTGCTTTAGCTTCAGTAACTTAGAATGTAAACATATCACACAGGGATATTTCACCTACTGAATTAATAAAATCCAGTCGATCAAATAGTAAAAGAGATTGAGAACCAGCAACAGGAAGTATTATAAGAAAAGCACTCAGTGGAAACACATACAAGAAAACCCCATCCGTCTACTCATTCAGTTTCTTATCTGTTCTATAGATTTAGCAGTGGAAAGGTTTGTGGTTTTTTTTTTCCTTTGCATTTATCTTTGTGCCTGAATGAGTTCAATTTCACTTAGATTAGGACAGAAATTTCAGAACAGCAGGTTAATCCGTCCCGTCTTCATGGGCAGCTGAGCAAACAGACCAATATCAGTGTAAAGTTGTAATTCTGGAGATTAATGTTGTCTTTCCTGTTGGCAATGAATTTGACCTCCTTGCCTTTCTTTTTTCCTCTCTCCTTTTCAGCTTCTTGTCCAGGGTCCCTGGGAGAGAGCCATCTCGCCAAACAAAGTGCCCTACTATATCAAGTAAGTTGGAAGTATCACATTTTTAAAGGAGCATTTATTGTGACTAATCTGTATATTCACAAGTGAGTTTATTTTTAAAATGCGACATGAGCCTGGCCTACAATACCTATTTATTTATTTTTTTTCCTAAGGAAGCTTGGATGATAAACTTATTCTAAAAATACCATTGTAAATTTGCTGATGCAATAGGGAACCACTTTTAAGAAAAGTTTATTTAATGCAGGGTATATGGTATGTTTTGTGACAGAGGGAGGCAGGTTTTTCACAATAGAACAAAAAGCTCCAGATAATTTTATTGATAGTGGGAGGCAATCTTTGCAAAACCATTTCATTTATTTAGGGGTTTTCCCACATTTCTTCTTCAGACAAAGATAGATGATTTCTGCAGTTATATGTACACAACTGTTTTGGGTGAATGAATATTTCATGTTTCCAAAAGGCAGAAAGCAGCAGTCCTCGATTTGTGGGGCTTAGTTGTTCATCCTTGATACATAACACTCGGTATTTGTCGCCTAACAGCAACACAATGGTACTGTTTTCTGGAAACATTTGTGCCAGTCAAAAGAATACGGGTGCTTGAAAGCACCTTCTGTAGGATTTTGCGTGAAATATAAATGACAATACATCGGGTCAACATGGAGGAGAGAGGATATTGAGTGGTTATGATCCCTTTCCAGTCTCTCCTCCATTGTACAGTAGAGTAACTGTTAACTGAAATTTAACTTTGAATTGGAAACCTCAACAACAATTAAAATTTACTGAGTTCATAAAATAGTCTTCACTACTATCTGAAGTCTTTGAACTTGCTTCTGCTATGAGTCCTACTGAAAATATTATATGTTTTCCCATTTTTTCCACCTGCCATCTTTGATTCGAATCTGTTTTTATTCTTTCACTGCCCATCAATTCTTCTTAATTCAGTTCTAAAGCAATAACAGCAGTCCTAGATCTTCATTACTACAGTCCTCAAGAAATTTGATTTTGTGCCTCTATTTTGTTAACTCAGAAAAATGGGAGTGAAGGTAGTCTTTTGACTCTTTCAGAAGGGATACATCCTTTAGAAAATGGTTTACCATTTGTCTTATTAAATTTTTCCAGATGAGGTATCTCTTAACTTTAAAAATTATTTTTTAGTATGCTTTGATTCTGCTTTTTTGGTTTTCTTATTTTTTTGAATTTAATTTTATTATTTTTGTTATATTTAGTTCATTCATTTCCTCACTCAGAATTAGACATTTTAAATACCTATTTAAGTCACATGTTTTATTAAATAATTTATAGATTTAGACAGGCACTGTATTATCTTACATCCACTGTATACTTTATGGAACAATTTTCTTCAAACTCTACACGCAGTGATTTTCTACATCAGTGTCTTTGTCCTCACAAATTTTTATTTCTGACTAAGGTGTTTAAGACCTGTTACTTCTTCTACCAATTCATAAAGCTCTCACTTTTATCCAATTCCTTTGTGAGCTGAAATACTCTTTTCTCTTCTCATAGATGAGGTTTTAGGATCACTGAAGAATTTAAGACAACTTTAAGCTATTATTCTTCAAATGACTATTTGTTTGGGGCTCACTAGAGGTCTCACATGGATTCCTAGGGTCTCCCCAGTTCCATCATTCTTTCCCTAAATATTCATCTTCTTCTCCCTGATGTTACGTCTACTACAAGAGATCCCAGTACATTGCTGTGGGAGAATGGAAGTGAACTCCATCTAAAAAATTAAAAAGAAACAAATTCCAGAAAAGATGTAATTCCTTTCTGTGTATTAGTCTCTTGTTGTTTCTCAGTGGAATTAGAGAGCAGCTACGTATCCTATTTGTCCAATGCTCCTTCATGTACCTGAAGACCATGGTGATGGTATTGATAAGGGCACAGATCTGTGAATAAGAAAACTTCAATTTTAGTCCTCCAGTCTAGTCTTATAGGCTCTGTCATTAGTCAATTGTATGGCTTTAGGCAAGTCACTTAACCTATAAAAACCTTGGTTTCTTTCTTTCTTTTTTTTTTTTTTGAGACATTCTCACTCTGTCACCGAGGCTGGAGTGCAGTGGTGTGATCTCAGCTCACTGCATCCTCCGCCTCCCGGGTTCAAGCAATTCTTCCGTCTCACCTTCCCGAATAGCTGGGACTACAGGTACCTGCCACCATGCCCAGCTAATTTTTGTATTTTTATTAGAGATGGGGCCTCACCATATTGGTCAGGCTGGTCTCAAACTCGTGATCTCAGGTGTTCCACCCACCTCGGCCTCCCAAAGTGCTGGGATTACAGGCATGAGTCGCTGTGCCCAGCCAAACCCTGGTTTCTAATTTATAAAATACAGAGTTGGACTAGATGATATCTAAGATCCGTTTAGCTCTAAGACTTAGTGAGTATGACTCATTCAGTTGTCTTGTCCAAACTTAAAGATCTAGATCTCAGCTTTTGTTCAATAATATCTTTATTTTTAAAATGCATTATTTTAATTAACGTAAATTCTTTTTAAAAAAATAGGAATTTTATTTTTCCACTGCTTAATTAGCTTTAGATATGCCCCATAAACCCACTCCAATTTCACCAGGCACTTCTTTAAAAAGCTTAAATCTTGGTATATAATTTAGGACTATTATTCCTCCAGGCTCACGATAAGAGAGATAGAACAATAGGCAGGCCAAATTTGCAGAAAGTCTGAGTATCGAGACCTTAAAAGCCTCTGAAATAATCAGTTCCTTGGAATGAGAAAATAACATAATTTCTCTAAAATATCTCTGAAGTGTTATGGAGAGCAATTTTCTCTACAATTATAATCTGTTTGAAAGTAGGGATGATATAATTTCTCAAATGTAAGTATAAAATGTTAAACTGTAATATAGGGAAAACACATGTTTATAAAATGAACATTGTCAGTAAGCAGATGATTAATGACATTTGTGTCTTACTAGCCATTACTGTTATCTAAAATGTTCTATTGAAACCAAATTAATTTGATGTGCAAGGTTCAGTGGACTTTCTGCACTTCCTAATGCCACTCATAATCTGAGATGCTTGGTCTAAAAATAATAAAAATAAGTTTACAGTGACAATTCTTCAACCAGTCCTCATTTTCCCTCTTTCTTATCTTGCTGTCTTGACTTCCAGTCAGGAGTTTTACCACAGATGCCCAGCTGCGAAACCAGGTGTCTTCTTGGACTATGTTTGCAATGCTTTATAACTTTTTCTTTTCAATGCTGGGATAAGGGATCGCCCACATAACAGGAGGTTTCTATACCAATAGCACAGTTCCTGTTGGTTGTTGAATGGTGCACTCATTCTTGAGGTTTTCAGTCATTAACATCTTTTGCTCTAGTTTGCAAATCAGGCAGTGTTTATGCCTGCATCCTGACATCAGCTTTTCATATGATGCTAAGAACCTTGATTTTGATACTTCAAACTGCATGTTTCTCTAGTTTATTAGTCCACAGCACACATCACTGTTACAGTTTTCATATTTCCTCTCCCTTGGGGCTCCCTTATCCCTGCCAGTATCTCTTTCAGGTTATTTGATTACAGCTTTCGTTGCCACTGAAAAAATAATCACCAACAATGTTCAACCTGTTACAACTGCCTTTTCTACTCTCTACTATTTTGTAGTTTTTTGGCCTACTGTCAAACTCATGAAAATTTCAATATAATAGCCTTTAACCAGCTGCTGCATTCTGTTAGGATTTCTTTCACCTTTTTATGTTGCATACTCCCATATGGATAAATCAAACAGAGCCAAGAGCTGGGACTCTCTTGCTTTCTTAATGAGTTATAGAATTATTATTCTGTGTTCTGGACTGTCAGAAGAATTTAGGAATCCCAAACATGCATGCAGGATGTTCCAGCATAGATGTCATAATAAAAGCATAAGAAATATCACACTGGGTAAGACTAACAGGACACCTAGCTCAGAACTGTGTCCCAGATGAAGATACCAATGTTTTGTCGGGTAACCTAGTACATTTTGCCTAAAAATTTCGGATACCTCATGACCACTTCTTAAGAATGCATTGTAAATCAACTGGCAGTGAGTTTATCTGGTGATGTCCAACTTTTCCTATTTCCCATTCAGCTTTGTCTTAATAATAGTATGTTCCTTGGCCGGGAGTGGTGGCTCATGCCTGTAATCCCAGCACTTTGGGAGACTGAGGCAGGTGGCTCACAAGGTCAAGAGATGAAGACCATCCTGGCTAGCATGGTGAAACTCTGTCTCTACTAAAAATACAAAAATTAGCTAGAAGTGGTGGCACGTGCCTGTAGTCCCAGTTACTCGGGAAGGTGAGGCAGGAGAATTGCTTGAACCTGGGAGGCGGCCATTGCAGTGAGCCAAGATCACGCCACCACACTCCAGCCTGGGCGACAGAGCGAGACTCCATCTCAAAAATAATAATATGTTCCATAAATGCCTATATAAATAAAGGCATTTTAATTTCTCTTGAATCAGTATCCTTCAACCTCAAGGAATGGTGCCAATTAAATTCTTTGAAATTCAGTAATGACATTTATATTTATCCAGAGTCGACTTTAGCCTCACGTCCCCCAACTAATGCTTTTCATTTGCATCTTCCCAGTCTGAGAAATTCTAATCCTTTTTAGTCTGTCCTTGACTGAAAGATAAGCTTTCCCCTTGATTATCTCAGTTGGTTTTCCCTGGATCTTTTCCAGCTCTGTTATACCTTCTTTGGGATGTCGTGACTAGACTGGCCCAAATATTGGTTATGAAATTTGTTAGCATTGTCTCCAGTTTCCACTCACTCATGAAGAAAGTAAATGTTATTTGCAGACTCCCATTGCTACAGAAATGGAGAGATCAATTGAGGTTATAACCTCTTCTACATATATTAGTTCTAGCCGAAGGTCGGTTTTCTGCTACTTTTCTGTGATACCAGCTGAAGTGTTTGACCTTATATTTCTGCCAGCTGTCCCTGAGGAAGGATTTGATTTTTAGACAAGCTGGTCCTTTCCTCCTTCAAAGACGCTGTGGTTGCTAAATATTGGGAAGAATTCACTAATGAAACTCAGGAGTAAACCTGCTGACTCAATCAGTAGTAATGCATTTCATCAGGTTACCTTTCTAAATATCTCTGAAGCCCTTCACAGAAGAGTGAAAAATGGGGTTCTTGGGAACTTGATAACTGTTTGACTTTTTTTACATGCAGTGCTCAAGAAGCAACTTATGTCCAAAGGAGTGTTTATATTTTCCTTCTGCTAATTTTTGACGTTGTATATACATTTCTGTATATGTTGCCTGATGACCTTGATCGACCCTTCTCTTCACTCTCAATCTCAGGCATGTTTCCACAGCCATTTATTGCATCTGAGGTGCTCACAACTTTCTGCTGTTTCCTGCTTAGCAAAATGCGAACCTTACTGGATGAAGTTAACAGTTGCTTTCAGTCAACATTTCTTATTACTATGGCTGTATGTGCTGACAAAATTGCTGATTTGGGTTCTGACGCTCCTGTCTTCTTTTGACTTACCATACCTATAACTATTAGTACGAGTATTTGACTCTCTGCATGGAACTGTGGCCATCTGTCTAGATTTACCTTTTGGTATTTGTGGCTTTCTATACCCTGTTGGTCTACATTCTGGTTTGAACTCATGGATTGTGCTATGATTTTTAGTACCAGTGTTCTCTTAACTCCAGTAGCATCTGAGTCTTGACACCACCTCCCCCTGCCCCTACTATATTGCCTCTATTACTACTTTAATGGCAATTTTTAGATTCCAAATATGTCCATGCTTAAAGCATATCTTGCTTTCACTTCTTGCTCTAGCCCCTGTTGGTGCCAGGCATTCCTCCAATTCAAGTTTTGGTTGGTTGGTTTGATCCTTCAGAATATTGATCGCTATTTCAGTATCTGTATTTATATACAGAGGGAGGGAGCAGCGCCTAACTACATCTTAGCCTTCATAGCAATCAACATATTAAATATCCCTGTGTTGGCTGGTTTGTGGTAGATACATCTTCTGACAATGAGATGGGCTCTTATCTTAAAAAGAAACTGGAGTATGGTATCAACATAGAAAACATGTCCTCATTTGTTATTCCAGACACCTCACTCTTCTAAGAATGATATAAGTCTTCTGACGTTGGGTTTGAAAATCAGTTTAATTTTGTCATAACATTTCATACAATGTGAACACTTCATGTAGCATATAATTTGGTGCTGTTCCTGGTAAGATCCTTCTTATGTATATTTTCCTTCAAACTATACCTTTTAGCAGTGAAGACAACATTAAATAGGGGAAATTTTAAATAAACTAGGCATCACAAGACTTGAACCCTAGTTCTAGCTTTATTGTCACCTAGCTATTAATACTTGACCAATGGGAAATTGCTTATATTCTGTGGGCGTCAGTTTCTCCTTCTGTCATTTAAGGAAGTGAAATGATGTGATATCACAGGTCATTTCTGGTACTAATATTCTCTGAATGTTGACTTTGAAATAGAAATTGTTTGTGATCATTTTCCAGAGAAGTGAAAATGAATCTTCATATTGCCCTTGAGGATTCTTATTGCACCATCAATCTTAACAGGATAGAAAGGACAAATAATATTAAATGTTTTACTTAACTGTTTAGCACTATTGATGATAAGAAGTGGATGCAACAGAGAATCAGCTGTCTAATTTGAGCTTTGAGGATGCTGGTGAATATCTGGGGTAATTAAATTTTTGAAATCACTGCCAAAAGCCTGATGCTGTGACTTTTCAAAAGGCTTTAGTACACAAAGATAACCCAGAGGTGAATCTTCTCTGCTGAGCTTTCTCCTCTGCCATTTGATGGTTTTAAAGGTCACATTACCTGAGTCTTCATTAAGCTCTGGGAACCACAAAAGAAGGACTAGTTGGTAATACATAATTGATGATATAATCATGAAAACAATTCAGGTTAAGATATTAACCAAAAAGAGAGTGAAAGGGGGTGTCATAGTGTTGTACAGAGTACTGAGTGTTGCCTTTGGTTTTGTAGATCTTGTTGGGGAGATGTAGATGTTGATATCATCTGTGTCTCATAGGTTCATGAAAAAACCTCACAGCCTTTTTGTAGTTTCATAAGCTGATTTGTATCACCTTGACTGAAATAACAGACTACATGAGGATACGTGTTGTATCTCTTTTTTCTAGCATAGTGCCTTACAGATAACAGGTACTCAGTAAATATTTGAATGAATTAATGAACATATGTCAGTAATTCTATGTGCTTTGCCATTTTCTGACTCATTTTACCTTCAAAAAAAAATCTTCTAGTATTTGCGTGTCAGTTTAGATTTACTACTCAAATACATCTCTCATACCCTGTAGACATGAACTTTAGTGTTAGAAAGCATGCTAGTGTTTGACAGAGTTTCTCATATCTCCTACAGTTTGATGCCTAAGAGACAGTCCTTAACATGAATGTATGAATTCTGAGTTCTAGATTCTGTCCTGTCTTTATCTAACAATATGATAAGGAGTATAACTTAGCTCAACCTCAATGAGAAGGTTGAAGTAGATAATGCCTCAGATCACTCTCAGCTCTAGCTTTGTTTCAGTAGAACTCTCATCTTCTTTTTTTTGTTTGTTTTTTGAGATAGAGTCTGGTTCTGTCGCCCAGGCTAGAGTGCAGTGGCACAATCTTGGCTCACTGCAACCTCTGCCTCCCGGGTTCAGGCAATTCTCCTGCCTCAGCCTCCCGAGTGTCTGGGACTACAGGTGCCCACAACCACACCTGGCTAATTTTTGTATTTTCAGTAGAGATGGGGTTTCACCATATTGGTCAGGCTAGTCTCGAACTCCTGATCTTGTGATCCGCCCACCTTGGCTTCCCAAAGTGCTGGGATTACAGGCATGAGCCACCGTGCCCACCTGTTTTTTCTAAATATCATTCATGAGGCTTATTCTGGTTTTCCAGTGGTTAATAGAGCCTTAAATTGATCATCTACTGTTTTTCACTGAGCATTGTGGATAGAAACCACTTTTGGGGACTCAGTAGCCACTGGGTCTTAACAGAATGTCATCAATGATATGTTTTTATTTTGCAGAAAAATGTTGTAGCATTCTATATGGCATATGTAATGTGGAAAGGTGGCAACATATATACATATACCTACACCTGTGGCAGCTAAAATATAATGTGTGTACAGGCAAAATAATCATCTATTATAATACGCATGGTATAGCATAGCTGTTCCCCTGCCTCATTCGTGGCACTTTTGGAAGTATGAGAATGAGCATAGAACATATTCAGGTTGCTTTCTCCAAAAGAAGAGTAGTAAATTATTTCATCTATTTTCCCATTTTCTTTTTCTAACTTTCTTAAACATGTACTTTCTTACATAATCACGTGTTAGAAAAAACAGTAGTCACATCAAATAAATCTGTATTTGAAACAGCTTTATCATACCCTACCTCTGTCAATTTGAGCTATTTGCTTAACCTGACACCCATTCTACTTTATGACACATAAGGAATATTACTTAAGAAATGTTAATTGGCTTTCCTTCCCCTCCTCTGGAACTGGATTGAAGACTAATTGACCTCTATAAGATACCGAGTGTTGGGGCTTTTAGGAAAACACACATAGAGATGTAGCCAGTGTGAGCTACATTTTTAGAATATTTTCTAGAACCCAAATATGTCCCTAATCACATTAGTTTATTTTCATTCTTAGAGTTCCCATGTAATTTGGGGTATGTGTGAATTCCCAAACATTCCCGAGCCTCTCCTAGGCTTCTCTAATTGCTTCTTATTCTGTTCCCCTGGGAAGCAGCATCCTGTTCCCTTCACAAAGGTCAGCAGCAACAGCCCAGGCAATGTTTTAAAATAACTTAACCCTCAACTGCCTCTCGCCTTTGGATAATTTCCTTAGAGCATTAGTCCTTTGAACACTGACCTGGTTGCAGAAAATGCCCGTTTCTCAGTGGGAAAACTCCAAATCCCATTTCAGTCTTCCCCTCCTTCATTTCAGGGGATAGAGTGGGGGGGAGTAGGGAGTAGGAAGACTGAATTAAATACATTTTTCAGGAAAAATGTTAACACATTAACTCTCTCCGTGTGTATTCTTTTTAAAGAAATAGACTGTGAGTGCATTGTATAAATCAGTACAGTCACGTTGCACATTTTTTAAACCCTTGTGCAAGATAGAAAAACAATGTCTCTGGATATTGACTCTGGAAAGCTTCTAAGAGCAGGTCCTAGATGAGACTTAGCCCACTGTCGGCATTCAGCAAATGATCGCATCTTCTGCGATATCATTAACTCCTGGGGGGATGAAACTGAGAAGCCTCCACAGCTCTTCCTGAAACTTTCAACTGCTTTTTTCTGTTTTAGTTTCTGAGCTTATCCACATCCATCTTGGTCCCCAAAGCCATTGCATGTCAGATGGTCAGTGCAATGTGTGATTTTTAACGTGCTTCTTTGTTGCTTTAGAAGGAATCGTTTTGTTGTTTTCTCTTCTTTTGGTTTGGTCACTGTTTCTTGGTCATGAGTTTTCTGTAAACAGTGTATCTCATAGTTAAGTCCATATAATATCCTACACAGGAAGAAAAGCAAAGTTTAATGTGTGTCTACTATGTGCTAAATGTCACATTAAATGCTCTATATCTATCTCTTCCCATTTAATTCTTATAACAACTCCAGTTATTATCCAATAAAGAAAAAAACTGCTATCAGCCAGGCATGGTGGCTCACGCCTGTAATCCCAGCACTTTGGGAGGCCGAGGCTGGTGGATTACTTGAGCTCAGCAGTTCAAGATCAGCCTGGGCAAAACATGGCGAAACCCTGTCTCTACCAAAAATACAAAACAGCTGAATGTGGTGACGTGCACCCGTGGTCCCAGCTACTCATGAAACTGGGGCAGGGGGGATCCCTCGAACCAGGGGAGGCGGAGGTTGCAGTGAGCCAAGATCGAACCACTGCACTCCAGCCTGGGTGGTAGAGTAAGACTCCATCAGAAAGAAAGAGAGAGAGAGAGAGGAAGGGCTGAGATCCAAAAAAGTAGGAGGCTTATCCAAGTCACTCTAATAAGGGGAGAGGGGAGAATTGATACTTAAAATCCTCATAATCAGAATGATAGACATTGGAGATTCAGAGGGCAGTATGCTGGGAGAGGGATGGATGATGAGAAATTACTTAATGGGTACAATGCACATTATTTTGGTGATGAGTACACTAAAAGCCCAGGTTGACCACTATGCAATATGTCCCTGTAACAAAACTGCACTTGTACCTCATAAATGTATACAAATAAAAGTAAATAAATCAAATAAAATAATAATCATCATCATCTCAGCTATTGCTCCAGCTGTTTCAACTTTCTAATACTTTTGGTTAAAAACTGGCCATTTGTGTAACTAGGTGTGGCCAGTCCACCACTGTGAGGCTGCCATCTTGGGCATCAGCAAAACTACTCTGTTAGTCCTTCCCTGCACTGTTAGGTGGGTTTTCCTTGGCCCATTTGCGCAATCAAGTTACTCTGTTACCCCTGTCTTTGGAGACCTAAATTAGTCTTTGCTGCTTTGGGCAATAAAGGGGAATAAAAAAGCAAAATGAAACAAAAACTTGGCCAGCCCTGATGTAAGCACTCTTCTACCTCCCTGTAGGCTGAGAAAGCAAAGTATTTATTTTCTTTCTTTTTTTTTTAGATTGTTTTAATGTTTTACCCTGGTCTAAATCATTTAAAATGAGATCTACCCTCTCTTTTTTTCTTTATTTCTTCTAAAAACAAAAACAAAAAAGAGATACATATGCAGAACGTGCAGGTTTGTTACATAGGTATAGGTGTACCATGGTGGTTTGCTGCAGCTATTGACCCATCCTCTAAGTTCCCTTCCTTCAACCCCCACCCCCCAACAGGCCCTGGTGTGCGCTGTTCCCCTCTCTGTATCCATGTGTCCTCAATGTTCAACTCCCACTTGTGAGTGAGAATATGCAGTGTTTGCTTTTCTGTTTCTGTGTTAGTTTGCTGAGGACGATGGCTTCCAGCTCCATTCATGCCCCCTGCAAAGGACATGATGTCATTCTGTTTATGGCTGCATAGTATTCCATGGTGTATATGTGCTACAGTTTCTTTATCCAGTCTATCATTGATGGGCACTTGGGTTGGTTTCATGTCTTTGCTATTGTAAATAGTGCTGCAATAAGCATATGTGTGCATGTGTCTTTATAGTAGAATGATTTGTATTTTTTTGGGTATACACCCAGTAATGGGATTGCTGGGTCAAGTGGTATTTCTGGTTGTAGATCCTTGAGGAATTGCCATACTGTCTTCCACAATGGCTGAACTAATTTACACTCCCACCAACAATGCAAAAGTGTTCCTATTTCTCCACAGCCTTGCCAGCATCTGTTGTTTCCTGACGTTTTAATAATTGCCATTCTGACTGGCATGAGATGGTATCTCATTATGGTTTTGATTGCGTTTCTCTGACGATCAGTGATGTTGAGCTTTTCTTCACATGTTTGTTGGTCATGTAAATGTCTTCTTTTGAGAAGTGTCTATTCTTATCCTTTGCCCACTTTTCAATAGAGTTGTTTGTCTTTTTCTTGTGAATATGTTTAAGTTCCTTGTAAATTCTGGATATTAGAACATTGTCAGATGGGTAGATTGAAAAAATTTTATCCCATTCTATAGGTTGCCTGTTCATTTTAATGATAGTTTCTTTTGCTTTGTAGAAGCTCTTTAGTTTAATTAGATTCCATTTGTCAATTTTGTCTTTTGTTGCAATTTTTTTTGGTGTTTTTGTCATGGAGTTTTTGCCCGTGCCTATGTCCTGAATGGTATTGCCTAGGTTTTCTTTTTCTTTTTATTTTATTTTATTTTCTTCTTCTAGAGCCTTCAGATGAGAGCCTAGGTTTTCTTCTAGAGTTTGTATGGCTTTGGGTTTTACATTTAAGTCTTTAATCCATCTTGAGTTAATTTTTATAGGGTGCAAGGGAGGGGTCAAGTTTCTGTTTTCTGCATATGGCTAGTCAGTTTTCCCAGCACCATTTACTGAATAGGAGACCGTTTCCCCGTTGCTTGTTTTTGTCAGATTTGTTGAAGATCAGATGGTTGTAGATGTATGGTGTTATTTCTGGGGCCTCTCATGGGTAGGAGAATCAATATTATGAAAATGATTATACTGCCCAAAGTAATTTATAGATTCAATGCTATCCCCCATCAAACTACCACTGACATCCTTCACAGTTTGGGAAAAAAAAAAAACTATTTTAAATTTCATATGGAATTAAAGAAGACCCTGTATAGCCAAGAGAATCCTAAGCAAAAAGAACAAAGCTAGAGGCATCAGGCTACCTGACTTCAAACTATACTACAAGGCCACAGTAACCAAAGCAGCACAATACTGGTACCAAAACAAATATATAGACCAATGGAGTAGAAAAGCAAAGGATTTCTTTTTTTTTGTATTTTTTTATTGCATTTTAGGTTTTGGGGTACATGTGAAGAACATGCAAGATTGTTGCATAGGTACACACATGGCAGTGTGATTTGCTGCCTTCCTCCCCCATCACCTATATCTGGCATTTCTCCCCATGCTATCTCTCCCCAACTCCCCACCCCCCCGTGTGTCCCTCCCCATTTCCCCCAGACAGACCTCAGTGTGTGATGCTCCCCCTCCCTGTGTCCATGTGTTCTCATTGTTCAACACCCACCTGTGAGGGGAGAACATGCGGTGTTTGATTTTCTGTTCTTGTGTCAGTTAAAGCAAAGGATTTCTACGTCACATTCAACCACCTCCAATTAGGGCTTCCCTAAGATAGAGAGTATGGCCAAGACCATACTTCATAGATATCATAGAATGTGTTTCTCCTCATACGCTCAGTTGTAAGACTTTTTGAAAGGTAGGACCTGGTCAGTTTAGATGGACGAGAAGAGCTCTGCAGGAACCTTTGTAACATTTGCGCATGTCCTTGAATCTGACACCACCCCCTCCTTCCAGAACAGATCAAGTCTCATCCTTCCCTTAAGCTGGAGGCCTATGGTTCTAGCTTTACTCGGCAAATATATATGGTCTTTGGCTGTAAGTCACAACTTCCCCAAGCCTTGAGCATTGGGTCTGCCCATGAATTACATGCAGAATGTTTCATCTTATTGCAGAATGATATTCTTTATTTTTTATTATTATAACTACACAGTGCAAAGAAATGTTTCTCATACTTTCTCTTGTAATGACTCAAAATCACAAAACCAATCTGGGCAATTAATATGTTTTTGAAGATAAATAATGGCTTCTATTTTCTGAAGATTAAGAAAAATTTCTGTCTGAATACAGCTGGGCACAGTGTCTCAAGTGTGTAATCCTAGCACTTTGGGGAGTCAAAGCAGAAGGAACACTTGAGCCCAGGCGTTTGAAGCCAGCCTGAGCAACAAAATAATACCTTGTCTCTATAAAAAAAAAAAAAAAAAAAAATTTGGCATGGTGGCATGTGTCTGTGGTCTCAGGCACACAGGATGCTGAGGCAGGAGGATTGCTTGAGCCCAGAGAGTTAAAAGTTGAGGCTATAGTGAACCGTGTTTGTGCCACTGCACTCCAGAGCAAGACTGTCAAAAAGAAAAGAAAAGAAAAAAAAGAAAAGAAAAGAGAAAAGAAAGAAGAAAGAAAGAAAGAGAAAGAAAAATCTCTATCTGAAAGTGTAGGCACCCTGTGTTACTATATAAATATAAGTGCTTTATCAAATAAAGGATAGATTTTTTTTCTCACTCTTGTATCAATACTTTAAGAACTCTGCCAAAAAAAAATATCAAATAATAGAGAACAATGAACCCTAGATAGAGCAGCAGGGGCTGAGCAGGCACAGCAAAAGTTCAAGGTGGAAATATCTTTATGCATCCAAATTAAAAACAATTTGTGTACATTTTATTCATATATCTATACATACACATACATACATACACACACACATATATAACATATGGAGAGAGAGAAAGAGGATGAGGAAGAGAAAAAGAAAGAGAAAAAAGGGGTGTTAACAGCAGGTCTGTGACTTAATCCCCAGGGTATGTGAAGGGAATGAATGACCTTAAATAGACCACATGTTAATGACCTCCAGACCTTCTTGTTTATCTTGTTAATAGTGGTTAACTAGAGGAAAGGTAGCTGAAAGTCCCTATCTATAAAATGATTTTAGTAGGGTATACCTGGCCTGGCTAGATAGCTTATGGTAAATAAACCTGAAATTTTTGAATTTACGAATCATGGCTGACTGGAGAACAGGGCATAGCCACATGAGCATTTTTCTATTTTTGTAATTAACACGTTATAAAATGGAAAACTTTTGAGACTGAAATTATTTCCTTTCACTCTTTCTGTATAAATTTTTAAAAACATATCTGTTAATATGAAACCAAAGTACATCATAATGGGAAATAACAAGAAATGTTTTGGAAAGACATATCTGATTATTTTAGGTTCTTCAGAGAAATAATGTTCTATCTGTGCCCAGCACTTCCCTATAATCCTTTCAATCATTAATAAAGATTGGTACTAGATAAGAATGTAGGATTTGTGTGAGTCTGATGTGAGATCCAAATGTTATACTTACACAATTTGTGTTTATTTTAGTTTAAAAATTATCTTTGCAATGAGCAAGTGGGAAAAAAGGGAGGATGAGCGGGCCCACATATTTCCTTAACATGTTGTCCCAAGTTTTTGAGAAATCACAAGTCTAAGAAAAGGCCAGGGTCAGCATTGGGAAGTGATATAACAGTTATACGTTTCTACATTTAAAATTATATAATCAATAATTAATTTTTTAACCTTTTGTTAAAGTAGATCCTATAAATAGCAAGGGCCTCTATAACTTCCCGGCTAAGGCCCCAAGTTTTCTTTCTTACTTAACTCTTGAAATATTTTGTTAATTTTCAGATCCCTTGTCTCTTTAAGCTGTAAACTCTAACAACACTTGTGCCTTATGCATCTTTGCATCATCCCCAGCATATATTATATATCTCATATATAGAAATAATAATAAATACTTGATAATTTGTTTTGATTTTGATGATTAAGCACTGGAAACTGAGCTATGATCCCAATAGCTGTGATCCCAATATGCATATTAAAAAAAATAGATGGCAAGGCACAGCAGCTTATGCCTGCAGTCCCAACATTTTAGGAAGCCAAGGTAGGAAGATCATTTGAGTCCAGGAGTTTGAGACCAGCCTGAGCAACATAGCAAGACTGCATCTAGAAACAAATAAATAATTTTTTAAAAGTAGACAGTAACAGATAAAGAAGTTCCATATGTGGGTTTTTTTCCCCTAGATAGCCCCACTGGTATTACAGTTGATTAAGTTATATTTGGAAGCAGTTTTTTAGCCAATCATTTATTTTCTATATTTCAGTTTGTTGAGAGCAGAAAAAAATGCTTGGTGGGGTTGATTGCCTGGCTAGATTATGCTATAAACTGTAAATCTTTGAAAGTTACTATTTTGAAGAAAGCATTTTTAAGTGAATATATTCATTCAGTGGCTCCTATTACCAAAACTGTTGTGAGGATATCTTAGGAAGACGCCTTAAAATGATTTTTTTTATCAAAACTCACAAGCTGCCTTTAGGAGCCAACATTGTTCAGTGAATACATGTAAGCCTGTGTCTTCATAGAGGGATCCGCAGCCTCTGGACCATGAACTGGTACAGCAGAAGGTGAGTGGTGAGCAAGTGAGCATTACCACCTGAGCTCTGCCTTCTGTCAGATCAGTGGTGGCATTAGATTATCTTAGGTGCACAAGCCCTATTGTGAACTACACATGCGAGGGATCTAGGTTGCAACCTTCTTATGAGAGCCGGATGATCTGAGGTGGAACAGTTTCAATTCAAAACCATCCCCCTCTCCCCCTGCCTCCTGGTCTGTGGAAAAACTGTCTTCCACAAAACTCATCCCTGGTGCCAGAAAGGTTGGGGACCACTGTCTTAATAGATCTTGAAAAGAGTTGGAATCAGGTTGGATTTTGAAAAAAGTTGGAATTCATTCTCAGACATACATTGAGGCAGAGCTGTAGTGGCATCCAGTAGGGAAGAAAAGACTTCAAGTTTAGCACTTAGTTATACTCAACCAGTTTCTGCCTTTCTCTGTTAAATATTAGCTATCATTACCATACACATAAAAAATATTTTAATTGCATGAATGCCTGATGTTGATACAAGAGAGCCGATATTTGTTCACATATAGTTTTTTTTGGTTTGTTTTTTTTGGTAGGAGGAAATATCATCTCATGATATCTTTTTAAAAGTGCTTTATTATCAAGGACCTTAGAGCTGTTTTTCTAACTCTAATTTCATATACTTTTAGTCATCAAGCCATTTCTTTTTACTGAAAGCACTATAAAGTAGTGAAGGCATCATTATATTGGTCAGCCTCATTCATCATCAACAAAATTGCCAATTATTTTCCGAGTCCTTGAATGTATTGTTTAAAAAGATGTATAAGCTGAAAGGGAGCAGCTCAATGTTGAGGTGGAAGTTTTATCTTTCTATACTGGCTGGTAGATTCAGAGCATACCAATCTTGTTTCCAGTTGTGAACTGGAAAAAATTAACATAGAAGGATGGAGAAAACATGTTTAAACTACAGAGCCATTTTTTCTGAGAAGTTATCTGGCTGTAACTGTAACTGTAACTCAGGGTATATCAGAGGGCTCAAATGTGGAACACTTCTTTAAAATTAAAACCTTACAGTCCTGATGTCTAATAGAATGTGTAAAAATAGCAGCCTCTGAAGGATCTGAGATGAGCAGAGGAACACTGAATAATATTATCTGACAGTATGGGCCATACCCTTACAGTAATTGCTGTGGTCTGGAAACTGTAGAATTAATTCAATAAAACATCAGAAAGAAGCAAAATAAATATAAAATATTTTAAATTAAAAACACTGAATAAGAACAGAAAAATATCCTCCAGCAAAGCAATATTGCTTGGGGGAAACATGAATCCCAGACCAGCAATATTTTAATCCAAGTAGCTTGGAGTTCCATCGTGAACACCTTTATCACCAAGTTTTGTAAAGAGTGGAGTGAAGAAAAAAGTACTTAAGGCTTGGAAACACTTCTCAAAGTTGGTAACTTTATTCAGAGATTCATGCTTGACTATACCAACTTCTATTGATTTATTCATAGTACTTCGTCAATTTAGGCATTTTTTAACTTGTCCTTTCCTAAATATGTATATTACAAAACAAAAAATAGAGAAATGTTAAAATAATTACAAAGATGATTAAGCAATAGTCTTGGCTATTGCTGTTTTATAGAGTAATAATGTACCTAAGGAAATCTGCGGAAAATTTAATTTGGGATATAAAACACGAAAGTAAGGCAGAGATGAAATAATAAACCAATGGGAAATTAAATTTAGGTATGAGAGTCCGAAGATGTAAATTCTATAGATGTTATAAAATAATATGTATGCCCTGACATAATTTTATTACTCTGTGAACTTCATTTCTCTGTGAAATATGGGGAAATGATACTGAACAATACAGCAACTTTTCTGCTTATAAACCCATCAGAAGTTTTATAAACAACTCTTAAGGGTTATACATTGTAAAGATATAATTTACTCCAGTTTTTTTAATTTGAAAACTAATTTCATATAAACCCTAATTGGGCAATTCTCCGTTTTTTGACTTTGAATATTATAATAAATATGTTTTCCCAATTTCCAAGTTTCATGTAGTCTTTTCAAAGAAAAAAACTTTTAAATGTCTACCTCGGACTTCCTCTGATTATCTTTTAAGATAGTTCAAATACATACAATTATAAATAACAACAACAGCAAAAAATATTTTGCCAGACAACATGTCTTGTTTGTTTTTAATGTTCACCACGTAAAATACACTTATTGCCAAACCTCACCTTCAATTTTGTTACAAATTAGCAAAATATAACTAATTTGTAAATATTAATAAGAAGATTGTTAAAATTCAGCCCTGAATACTTCTTTTCTGCAACTCCAAAGAGGAAAGTTTTTGAAATGCAAACCTTGACCTTTATCAAAGCCTAGGCAAAGTTTGTTGGAGGTGTTTTTTCTTTTTGCTGGTGCTTTGTTATAGTGCAGTTTAAGACTAGACTAGATGGGAAGACATAATTGGCTGCTGTGTGGAGAATGCACTTGGTGGAACATGTGAGTTAGGGGTGAGGAAATAGGAAGAACCAGAGTGGAATGAGGGAAACCAGATAGTAGTGTGGAAAGCATTGGTGGTAGATAAGATCTGGATAATGATAGCAGTGTCAATCACAAGAGGTGATTGGATTCAGGGAATATGGTTTCGAAACAATCAACAGGTCTTGCTGATGAATTAGAGGTCAGAGAGAGAGAGAAAGAGGGCAATCCAAGTGTCTCCTGAGCTTTCAGCTGCAACAGGTACCTAAGAGGAACAAATCTGGTAGGGAAAATCAAGTTTTAGTGATCCACTGCACTGCATAGTAACCATGGCTAATAATAATGTCTTGTATATTTCAAAATTGCTAAAAGAATAGATTTTAATGTTCTCACCACAAAAATAAATGATAAGTCGGTGAGGTAATGGATATGTTAATTAGCTTGATCAACTCTTTCTATAATATGTATCAAGATCAAAACATCATATTGTACCCCATAAATATACAAACTACTATTTGTCAATTAAAAATAAATAAATATTTTTTTAAAAAAAAGATGTCTTAGACACCACTGACAGTACCAAAGGCTGGCTTGAAGAGCGTCTATGCTCCGGTAATAACTGCCCATTAGTCACACTTTACCACCGGCAACAACAGGAAAACATTTAATCTAAACAAAAGACTATGCTTGTCAACTAGATAGCTACACTTCCGTGTAGGAACCCTAGAGCTGCTTGGGTTTAGACATGTTTAAGTTTGAGGCATTTATTGGGTATCTAGATATGCAGCTCAAAATTTGAATCTGAAGCTAGGGGAAAATGTCAAGACAAGAGCTGTAACTTTTGTAATCATCAACATATACATCCTTCTTAGAGTCATAGGGTGGGATGCCATCATATTGGGATGAGAGAGGAAACCCACGATATCGAGCTTGTTTCTGTTTTGCAAAAGGCAAATGTATTAATGAATTCATTACATTAATTAAGCAAATTATATTTATTGGGGGCTACTGTACCACCTATTGTAAATTTTATGTTTATACATACATATATATATATATGGAAAAAATGCCCACGAAATAAAGGAATTAAGTCATAAATATGCATATGATTTATGTAAAAGAGCTTAAAATAAATACCTCCATTTCTGTTTCAATTCTATATTTAAGATCTATCTAAGACTATAAAAACATACATAACAAGGTACAGGAGGTAAAGAATATTTTCTTAGGCATCTAAGAATTTTTCCTATGCTTTTGAAACCTGTGTGATTTACTTTCTTGAATTGGCCTGTAATACAGGAATACAATCATTGCAGAGATTAATTAGAGTATTCATGAACTGTTCTCAAATGCTAAAGTGAAAGCATAAAGCTATAAAATGGCATTATTATTCATTAAAGAAGCATAGTTTCCAAGGGTGTCTCTGATCATTGTCACAGCATAAATGACCAGTTTCACCCGTAATTAGCCAATTTAGTAGGAAGTTATTTTTTATTTGGCATATTTTGCTTAACCTCAGTTATATTTGTAAAAGTAGAACCTGCTATTTGTTACTGCTTTCAGAATTTCTCACAAATGCTAAAATGCTTTTTAATTCTAATTCACTTAAGTGGTTGGATTCTCCTTGCCTAAGAAACATATCTAGTTATCTAAAGATATATTCTTGACTGATTCATTCATTGATTCATTTGTCAGTAAATGTTTCTTTATCAGAATATGTGCACCAGATACTTGGCTAGATGTAAAGGGTACATTCGGTGAGCAACATTCATGACATCTCCAAAGTATAGCCAGAAAATAGATAATGGAATTGACACTTAGAATGAATACATATTAACACAAAAAGAGAGACAAAGTCATGGGTCAAGGCAATTTAGCAGGAGGGAATTGTCAATACAAGGGATTAAAATGACAGCGTGACTAGTGCTGGAGGAGGTAAGGAGAAAATTCAAAAAGTCCTCTGGCTGATGCAAATGAATTGGATGGGGACTCCATGAATACAAACATTTGAAGGTTACTGATAAAGAGAGGTGAGAGATGATGGGATTTGGACCAAGATGATGATAATTTGGATATGGCGAGAAAGACATAGATTTGTGAGACTTTTAGGAGGTAAAAATCCTTAAAATTTGAAGATAGGTAACACAGGAGAAAGGGCACAAAGAGAAAGCAAAACATGTCAAGGAATTACACCTAGATTACTGGAGAATGCACACCCTATAATTCTAATGCTATTCTAATGCAATTCTAATGCTAAACTTTGGAAGGTCAATTTTTAAAGTGTTTTGCTCTTTGAAGTACAGGTGCAATACTAAAAATAAAAAAGACTAATTTTAAAAAGTTAAATAAAAATGAAAAGCCTGGAAAGATAAATACCATAGTGGTTGTAGTATAGGAGAGGAGGCATCAAAGAGGATCTGAATTTCATCTTCAATGGTGTATTTTATTCGAAAAGAGGCTATGAGCAAAGATAAAATGTTAATTCTGAGCAATAGAAAGAACACATTTGTCATTTTATACTCTAAATCTTTTTGTATTTCCTGGAACTCTTAATTTAAAACAAATATTGCAAAATATATCATTATAAACAACTGGATGGTCACTAGCTTATTAAATACTTTGTACCAACTTGGTTGCTTGTCAGAGGTCTTATTTGAGTAAAATCTTTAATTTATAGTTCTTCATACTTGATCAGCATAATTGCACCAAATTGTTACTTAATCTGAAAAATAGCTGTTTTCTAGAGCCCTACTTAATACTGAAAACCTGTTATGTTTGTATTGCAATTGCATTTTTTTTTACTTTTCCCCTGCTTTTCAGTATGTGTAATTTCTGTTACCCTATATTCAGATTCACTGATTCTTTCCTTGTCTGTGTTGAATCTACAGATGAGCCCATCTAAGGTATTCTTCTTTTCTGTTACTGCTTTTTATTTCTAGCATTTCCATTTGATCCACTTATAGTTTCCAGCTCTATACTGAAATATAGAGCTTGTACTGAAATATAGAGCTTGTACTGAAATATAGAGCTGAAAACTGTAAGAGTGAATCAAATCTAATTTTGCATATTGTCTTCTAATTTTACATATTATCTATCTAATCTTACATATTGTCTTTCTTTTCCCTCAGAGCCTTTAAAATATTAATTATGGTTATTTTAAATTTCCTGTCTGATAGTTCCAACAACTGTTATATATATAAGTCTTGTTCTCATTCTTGCTTTGTCCCTTTAGACTGTGATTTTTCTTGCCTTTAGGCATGCTTTGTATCTCAGGGGTAAAAATCAGGCATTGTAGATAGAGTAATAGATACTGAGGTAAATAAACCGTTGGTGTGGTAATTGATCTTACTCTGGCTGGGAATTGGGCTGCCTTTGATGTTGGTAGTTGCTTTGGTTGTCATTGTTGAGGTTTATTGTTGCTATGGCCACCAGAGACTTCAAATTCCTCTGGTAACTTTGTTTTCTCGCTGGAAGTTTGTCAGTTTAGTGAATGGGTGTAGGGTAGAGGCATTCTCTAATGTTCGAATTAATACACAGTTGGCCTGGGTCTTGGGAATGTGGCCTTTACAATTCTTTCTTTCCCTTCCTCCAGAGGTAGAATACCTTCAAACTCCCATTCCCTTCCTGGAGCTGCAGTGAATATCCACTAATGTTCAAAGTCTATGGCCCTGAGGCCCTTTCTCCTGCATAAGGCTTGAAATATAACACCAACAACAACCAAAAAAAAAAAAAACTACACACCTAGGTGGGATCTGGTGTTCCCTTTGCCTAAATGCAGTGGTATTTCCTTAGTGCCTGATATGATTTGTCTCTGTGTCCCCAACCAAATCTCATGTCAAATTGTAATCTCTACATGTTGGAGGAAAGGCCTGGTGGGAGGTGATTGAATCACAGAAGCAGACTTCTCCCTTGCTCTTCTCGTGGTAATGAGTGAGTTTTCAAGAGATCTAGTTGTTTGAAAGTGTATAGGACTTCCCCCTTCACTGTCTGTATCCTGCTGCCATGTGAAGATGTGCTTGCTTCCCCTTTGTCTTCTGCCATGATTGTAAGCTTCCTGAGGGCTCCCCAGCTTTGCCTCCTATACAGCCTGCAGAACTGTGAATTGATTAAAGCTTTTTTCTTTATAAACTACCCAGTTACAGGTAGTTCTTTATAGCAATGTGATGTCTTTTCCTCTGAAGAGAAGGGTATAAGCAGATTCATAGTGACTGGCTACTGTGAGCCTTCCCCAGTCTGCAACACAGAGGATATTGGAGAGGCTTTCTCCAGATACTCCCTGTTTTCTTTGTGAAGGCATGGTACAATTCCTGAAGGAAAAAAGTTGGGCTCCACCTATGATTGTGATCCCCAGGATCTTCATACTCTCAGGCTAGCTCCCATATGACTCCAACAATTTAATCTCCCTACTAGTTTACGCGGCATCTGTTCCAGGGATCCAAATGCTCAGGCACAGCTTCTGGCTGAAGGCCAGTCTCTCTCCCAGTTTTCCGGTTGTTCTATGATGTCATTTCTCTGATTGGTTGATGAAAAGTCATTAATTTATCTGTCTAGCTGTTTTCTTGCTACAAGTATGGGAGCAACCTCTTTGCAGCGCTCTACATCTCCAGGTTGAAACTGGAAGTCTGAGCAATACATTTTAGAAATTAATATTTGTAAGTTTCCTTCTCATAACAAAAATAATAAATGTTCACTGTGAAAAACATAGAAAAAGATTAAAAAATATGTAAGTGCCCATCACCACCTAGACAACTGCAATGAATACGTTGGTAATATCATCTTCCAGTTTTTTTAAATCTGCTGATAAACTACAAAAGATATCATTTATATAATTTTGTATCCTACCTTTTATTGAGCAATGCAAATTTAAACCTAAATACAAAGGTACCTTAACTTCCTACTTTACATTTTTGACAGCAGATGTCAGCTGTCTTCCCAAGTGCAGTACTCTTGGCTTAATATCAGGTAGACAAATGAAGCCACCACAAATTCAGCTTTCACCTCAGTAACACAGGTAATTTGATAGTTCTACAGACGCTATAATATTACTTGACTCAAGACAGAGAATACAAGTCTTTCAAGGACTACTCTAGAAACTACATTAAGTACTGGTATCATCCCCCTTCATCATATCTTGCCAAATCCCACAGGTTTGGAACTTCTGTAGGAAGATTTTTATAACATTGAAAAATGTGTTTTGCACCTTCCATACCCAGTAAAAACACCATCAGTTTTTGTTGGCTGCACCAATGACATAAAATGATTTCACTGACCAGGGGATGACCCAGAATGGAAATTTAGAGCATGGAAAAGAAAATCAACCAAGGCAATCTTTGCAGCAAACCATGTGGAAACAAATTTAAATATGGAATATATTCTTTCCAATTCATCTTCAGATGTTGCCTTAAAATTCGTGCAGGTGAAAAAATATCTTTATTTTAAGGTAACTCAATCTTTCGCCCGTGGAGAGAATAGAATTTATTTTTGTTTCCTTTTATATATTCCCAATTGTTTAAATGTTCTCTATTTCCTTGTGTGGACATACAAATCCAAATAAATCTAATATAACGGTATTTACCATATGAGCACTTTTTCCTCAGATAGTTATTTTTTCAAATATTCAAACAGCTTACCTGTATTATCCCCCAATGCTATTTTTTAAATGAACAATTCATTGACTTTTCTTCAGCTATTACTCAGAAATATCTGACCCTAGGTTCTAACTTTTGTTTTGCTCTTTCCAGTTAGTTTTTATGTGTACTACTAGGGAGATGTGCTTTTTTTTTACCTTCATATTTAAAAAGGGCAGAGAGTTTTTAATTCCTTCTAAGTCAAAATACAACTGTTCTACTCCAAAGCTTTCTTTAAAGAAAAGTACCAAATCTTCATCTGTAGTAATTAATTTTGACAGTGTAGGCTCAGTAGCGATTCACAAACCTGTGCTTTGTGCATCAGCATTCCTTATTATTCTAATTAAAGTGGAACATTGTGCCCTCGCTAATCATTAATGGGTTTTCATTTTGTAAATGACATTTGCAGAAGTTAAAACAGCGAGTTCATGTGAAGTCCACAGGCAACAGTGTTGAAATTAGCATCACCATAGCAACAGTCTTCCATCATTAGCATTCAGGGCAACAGGAGGTGTTTTGTTGTTTTTTGTTTTCCAAAAAAAGAAAAAGAAAAAAACTTCAAAGGTAAAGCCTGCTGAAACTCTCTCAGAAGATATTTATGTTCCTTGTGTGTATGTGTACTGTACGAGATCTCTAAGTCTATATAGAATTTTTTTTAATTGCAATGTGGATCATCTCCTTTCCAGATTTGTGTTTTGCCTAGTATACTAGCAAAATTTCATGATCTTTCTCCAGCTGTACACGTCTGACCTGCTGAGCAGCATTTACTCATTGCCAACCTGCTGCTCACCAATACGGTTTCCTATGTGGATCGAGAGAGTATGTATTCATGAAAATATTTGGTTCAGTCTGAAAGTATTATATGCATTCATGAGTTTTTCACTTAATTCATGGAAATAGATTTATGCTGTTAGACCCTCCAGTGAACTCATTTAGTCATGTTGTAGATATAGGTCAATGATTATTCTCATTCATCTTTAGATGGAATTAAAGAGGAGTCAAATAGAGAACAGTATTAACTGAGTCTCTGGCAGTGGTATTACCACTAGTACTGTGTGTGTGTGTGTGTTTGAAAATGAATATTCTGGGAAACTTTAAAAGTGGCATATCTAGCATTTATGTTTTTTCTCAGTACTCAAATGCATAAAAGAGCACCATATTGACCTACCAGCTGCTTCTAAATCATACCAGTAGTAGGTAATTATGAAATTCAAATGAAGTTTCATTTTCATGTATTATACAAAAATGTCATAGCTCAAACCTAGAAGTGTTACCCCAAGCTGGGATATAGACAGGTATGTGTGTACATTTTACTTTTCAAGATGAATCATAGCTGTCTTCTCTATTACATGTAAGGACTAGAAATTGTACATTCCACTCAGGTGTCTAAAGTCAAGCCTGTGCTAGCCCACACTAACCAAACAAAATGAAGCAAAGGATCTGGCTTTCAGTCAAGGATGCATCAATGCTATAGCTCTGTCGTATAATAGATGAATCTATAGATAACTTGAACTACTCAGCCAATGGGCTGTAACCCAGTGTTTCTGCGGTATTGAAAGGCAGCAAGCCCCGGAAGCCACATGTCTCAGTGTGTACTCCAGGACTGCAGGACCACAGAACTCGTATGTATATGCACATGCATGTGCGTTCCCCACTTTTCTGATGGCATATCCAATCTATGCCTAATCCACAGCTAGTCCAGAAAATAACTTTTTTAGGTTTTCTGTCTGCCATGCCTCTGTTGAGAGGCAGTACAAGCCAATCAGATGTCTGTATTTATAATATGCACAATGTTTGGATAACTTGAACTCATAAGGTGAAGATCCATGGCTAACAGCTATGAAAACCACTTCTAACTTTGTGAAACCAGCACCTACTATCTTCCTTTTTCTCTTACATGATGAAAAGATTTCAGTGTTGACTTCATTCCAATAGATCATGCAAACCAAAATCTAAATAGAGTCCAGTGGCAATGATCCCCTTAAATATTATGTTTTTCTTCTCGACATGCTGATCTTTTCTCTAATAAAAATCTATATAAATTTTAAGATTTATATTACAGATAACCAAATAAGCCACACAGACAGGAGGTCCCTCACATTGACTACTAGTCACTTGCTCTATCACTGTGGGAATGGTGGTCTTCAGATTGCATCTCTACTCTACCTCTTGCTCTTTTCAACCCCTCCCCTCTTTTTAGACCATACAGAGCATCAGACAAGGTTTAGTTTACCGTTGTATTCGGAACATGGTGTATAAACTGATACAGATAGTCCTCTCACGGATATAGAATATAATCATAGACTTTAGTTTTCAAGGGCTTTTCTCCTCTGAATCAATCGATTGATAGTTTTCTATCAATCAATTTCCCTGGCTGAGACATTAGCATTTGTAAGTAACCATGCTTACTATATACACAATTGTGTATTCACAATTATAAAGTGCAGACTTCAGAAAAGATTATTTTTCTTCAGAACAGGTTACTCAGTAAATGCCAAAGCATGTGTTACAACATAGAAATTTAAATGATTAAGAATAAGATAATTATTTAGAAAAATCCTACTTGACATCTTGTGTTCCAAGATTTGATCCAATTTAGAGTGGTACCAATCCATGGTATAGAGTATAAAAGTTAAAGGATAAAAAAAAGCCTAGGAATCTCAGGCCAGTAAGAAACTTCTACCAGTCAGGTGAGATATGAGAGCATTTATGACTTGACACCAGGAATATTATAAGGGAATTCATTTGAACAATGATTGCAGCTATGAACCATGTTATTTGTTCCTACTTGTCCAACTGTAATTCTTTCACTTAGCTCAGAGTAGTTCTTTGCAACATTAGGGCCCACTCATCTGCCTTTAGATGGGGTTTTAAAAAATGCCTAGAAAATAGTTCTGTGCTAGAAATCAGAGTCTCTTGACCTACTGTAAAGGGAACAGTAAACGTGTTTCCTCAGGAGAATCTTTCTATGTACTGCAGTTCCCCATAAAAATCTTTGTGACAAAATTGCCTTCACTGAAGCCATCATCCATTGGATTAAAAAATAGCTTACCATTAGCTTTTTGAAAACAGAAAAAGTTGAGCCTTTTCAATACTTTTCAGTAGTTTTTTTACATCTATGAGTCCTCGAGCTATCAGTCTTATTTTTAGATACCATACTTATAGTTACAGAATTTATAGAGTATGGTTTAAAAGACTATTCAATCATAGAGCAATCATTCAGTTTATTCCCATTCCAGATCAACAAGAATCCACTCTTTTCTGATTCAGAAAGGAGATTTCCTGTCTTTTCATGGATAATCCATGTTCAGTGTTTAACACTTCAGGAAGGTTTTCTTAATAGATTTTTCTGGTCATAAATCCTTGGTCTGTTACCAGAGACATATCGAAGAGTTAGTTACCAAAGTTCTTAACGTCTCCTATTGTAAAAAAAATAAAAGTCACTTTTTGGATTGTTTCTTTCATACAGAGTCCATGCTTTTCTATGTTTAACACATTAGCTTTTGACTTCAAGCTTTAGGTAATGCAAAGGAACCTATTATATCATCAAAGTTAAATTTCTCTTCTAAGTATATTCTCAACATTCATAATTGAGAGCTTCCTGTTCTTTGGCTGGTATAAGGTTTTAATTTATTTTAGCACTTTCACCGTAAAATAGAGTGCCCTAAAATATTAAAATCAATTGCATATATTGCCAATACAAAATACTAACTCAAGGCCGGGTGTGGTGCCTCGTGCCTATAGTACAAGCACTTTGGGAGGCCGAGAAAGGTGGATCACTGGGTGTCAGGAGTTTGAGACCAGCCTAACCAACATGGTGAAACCCTGTTTCTACTAAAATACAAAAATTAGCTGGGCATTGCTGGTGGGTGTTTATAATCCCAGCTATTTGGGAGGCTGATGCAAGAGAATCACTTGGACCAGGAAGGCAGAGGTTGCAATGAGCCGAGATCATGCCAATGCATTCTAGCCTGGGGTGACAGAGCGAGTCTCAAAAAAAAAAAAAAAAAAAAAAGAAACAGAAAAAACACACATTGACATGTACACCTAAAATAGGTAAATCATATGGCATGTATACTATATGTCAATAAAGCTGTTATATGAAAAAAATACTCACATTCTGAAAGCATATTGAAAGCAAACATGCAATGTCTCTTACAAACACAGGCAACTATTCAATTTCGAGTTTACGCTACTGAAACACACATGAATATGACACTAAGAATCGTGTAGATGAGCACTGTTCAATCAACACTACATCTCTCAGCACAAGAATTTTACATCTGATTTCCATTTGGGGAAATAGATTCAGAATGCCACAGACCAGATACTTCTTGCCTTTCTTTAGTGGTCACTTTCTGCCATTATCATTTAAGGAATGGGTCTCCTTCTCCCGAAACTGTTACCCTAAGATTACACATTTGTCCTTTAACTTATCTCTGATAGCACACCTCTACAAATAACGTGTCATCAGTATTCAGTCAGCTAATTAGACTACAGAAATAAGTTTGCTCAAATGTGAGGAGATAAAATTGTGAAATGTAAGAGGAGGAAAGAATATTAAAGATCATCCAACCCAAATGCTTCATCTTACAGATAAGAACACGGAGATCCGAAAGGGGAAAGTAATTTTAGTAACGTGACTAAATTGGTCTAGAAAACCAGATCTTTCTGATACCTGGTCCCATGGTCCTTGTAATGCCATGGTTGTTCGTGTAGAAGGTATACTCAAGTAGAGAACTTAAAATAGCCCCATGTGTTTGTATAACACTTTATCAAACACTTTCACATCTGTTATCACATTTGATTCTTAAAATATCCCATAGAAGATGTGAGTATCATATATGATTTTTCTTATTCCTACAGACTTGGAAACTGAGGCTTTGAAATGTCTTGATCTCAGATTATTTACTGTGGGCTAAAATCTTGGACTAAGTTGCTTTTGTCTAACCTGAGTGCTTGTTCTGTTGTGCCATGTTGTTAATTCATTTCTGTTGGTAAACAACATAAAGTAAAATCTTCTATAATTATGTCTCTTTTTCATCCTCAGGTCATCTATCCTACTTTTTATCTAAGCTTTGGAAAATATTATGTGCTTTCATTTTTTTTTGTATTTTCTTTTTGTAGAGATGTGTGGGGTCTCACTATGTTGCCCTGGCTGGTCTTGAACTCCTTGGCTAAAGCGATCCTCCCTCCTTGGCCTCCCAAAGTGCTGGGATTACAGGCGTGAGCCACCACACCTGGACTATTATGTCCCTTCTTTAGCTTGCTAGTTTAACCATTTGTTTGGGGAGTTAGAACTGAGTTTTACTGAGTCACTTAATGGATAGGACAATTTCATATCTACCCTACTCTGGCAGTAACCCCCACAACCCCACCCTGTATCTCATTCTGTGCCCTGAACAGCCTTGTCTTAAAAACATTTTAAAAGCAGCAAGTATGGGGAGATTTTTTAATCTCCATGTAATACAGAGGCAAGTGTAGGGTATGGCTATGGACAACAACCAGCAGGTGAGGCTGTGACGTAATAATTTTAACACAAGCCTCATTGCTACATTGAAGTATACTTGTTCAATAAATGGATCAGAAAACATGGTGTACTTTTCCCTAATGCTGTCAAAACAACAACAAAAAATCATTACCTGTAGTATTTCGGTAATGTGTTATATTGAATGTATTGTTTCCAAGGCCATTTTCCCAAAATAAGTTGATTCGAATCTTTTTTTTTTTTTTTTTTTGCTTGAAGAATAACACACATTCAGAAAGCATACAAATGATACATGTTCAGCTCAGTGCAATTATCACAAAATGAATACACCTATGTTCACCATCTAGGACAGTAGATAAAACATTATCAGTAGCCCCAAAACAGACTGAGCGCACACACACACACACACACACACACACACACACAGACACACACACACACAGGGTGGGGGAAGAGAGAGAGAAAGTGAATATGATGTTAACAGTTGGTGAGTCTAAGTGAATCATTTATGGGTGTTCAGTTGGTTTGAAATTTTCAATATGAAAAACCTGAGGAGAAACAGAATATTATCACCACCTCAGAAATCACCACCCTACCTCACTCACATTCCCTCTCCCAATCACTATTCCTCCCTCTTCTTAAAGGTAACTGCTACTCTGCCTTTTAACCCTATGGTTGAGTTCTGCCTGTTTATTTGAATTCTGTAAAAACGGAATTATACAGTATATAATGTTTTGTGTCTGCGACTCAACATCTGTTTATGAGATTAACTCACATTGTTGAATGAATCTGTCATACATTTCTATTGCAATTTGACATCCCACTGTAAATATATACTATAATTGATCCATTCTGTTGTTGGGGGACATTTTGGTTCTTTCCAGTTTGAAGACCTTGTTAATAAGGCTCCTATGAACATTCTTCCATGTGTCTTTTGGCACATATGTGTGTACAACAATATTTGGTATATACTTAGTAGTAAAATTGCCTATGTTTAGGGTAGGCATATGCTGAGCTTTAGCAGATACTCTCAGTTTTCCAAAGTGGTTGTACCAATTTACACCATCATTAGCAGTATATGAAGGTTCTAGTAGCTCCACTTCTCAATGATACTTGATACTTGTTAGTCTTTAACATTTTCGCCATTGCAGTGAGTATGTGAGTAGAATCTCATTGTTATTTTAATTTGCATTTGTCTGATTACTTATGAGGTTGAATATGTTTACATGTATTTATTGACCATTTTGGATACTCTGTTGTGTGAATTGTCTATTCAGTCTCTTGCCTGTTTTTTATTGATTCCTCCTCCTTTTTTCTTATGATCTGTAGGAGATTTTACATATTCTAGTTTGTAGCCTTTTGTAAATTGTATGTGTTGCAAATATCTTCTCCCATTTTATAGCTTTCCTTTTAATTCAGTTGTTTGTTTTGATTGATAGTTCTTAATTTTAATATAGTCCAATATTTAAAATTTTCTTTATGGTTAATTCTTTTTGTGTCCAATTTAAGAAATCTTTCCTAATACAAGATAATGAATGCATCCTCTTATAGTCTCTTCTAGAACCTTATCTATTTTTTAACTTTTACATTTAGCTACACAGTACAGCTGGAATTGACCTTTTGTATAACATATGAGATAGAGATTAAGTTTTATTTTTCACAATATGGAAATCCAGTCGGCCCAGTACTACTTCCATCCTTGAAATAATCCCAACTTGGTTGTGGGGTATGATTCTAAGCTTTCATTATCAGAATTGATGTGCTAGTATTTCCTTTAGAATTATTGAATCCATATTTATTAATTATATTGGTCTATTATTCTTGTCAATGTTTGGTATGTGGATTATTCTGGTTTCATAAAGGAAAGTAGGAAAGTGTTGCCTCTTCTAGTCTCTGAAAGAGTTTACTTAAGATTGGTATTTCTTCCAGTGATATGATCTGGCCTTGGAATTTTCATAGTGGGAAAATTTATAATTACAGAGTTAATTTCTTAAACAGGACAGGGCTATTTCAATTTTCTATTTCTTCTTGTGTCAGTGTCAGTTGACTTAAAGCACACTAAGATACTCTAAGATTGCGACGGTCAACCTTTGCTGGTCTAAACCAGAGGTTGCAATATTTAAATGCCAATAGGGGCTAGCCTACTACTGTAAATGGGCAAGGGCAACGCTAGCCAAGCATAAATTAATGGGAGCTGGTAGGGACTATAGAATGCATGTGCTTTCATAGAATGGTGGCTCCAGAAAATTATTATCATGCAAGAATAGAAGCCCAGTATGGACAAATCATCCATTTTAAATGAGAAGTCAGAAGGTTGGATTACTCTGTAAAATATCTCTGAATATTTAAATGTTGAGTAATTCAAATTAAAAAAAAAACTGTGTGGGTTAATCAAAACATTTGTGCATGCCAGATTTAGCCCAAAATCTGCTACTTTGCAACTTGTACTCCAAACTAATGAAAAGCATAATAGCACAGATATAATTCCATTTTCAAATAATAGAATTCATTTATAGGTGACGTCTATTTATTTATTTTTCTTTTTTTCTTTTTTTTCAGATATGTTTTAGTAGCGTGAGAACGGATATTTATTTGTTTATTTTGATTTACACTTGAATATGAATTTGTTATTAAATTTACCATATTTTTTAAAAGTTTAGATTTTAAGACATCCAAGTCTGTGAACAAGTTGAATATTTTCATTTACTCTCATGTTTTTGTACTTATTTTTCCTTAAATCTTATTTTCGTGATATACTTAGCATCTTGTGGACATTCCAAAAAAACTGATTTGACTTAAATTGTCCTCACTCCAAGCTTTAAACTTGCTTAGTTCACAGTCTACCTTTTGTAAAACAAAGCTGGTAGTCTCATTTCAAGTTACTGGTTTCTTTTTACCTTGTTTCTTTTCAAGGTTATATTGAATGAAGGAATGTCAGACTCCTTTTAATATTTGCAGAGAATTCAGATTGCTGTGGATTAAAAACTTATATATAAGCTATTTAGGATAGAACCATCATGAATGAAAAATTATTCACATGAACACATGTTTTAGAGTATTATTTTTATTCATTTAGCAAAAATTCACAGCTGCTGTACTAGGCAGGTAGGGACCACAGAGACTACTGTCCCTGTAGTCTAAAGTCTTGTAGTCTAATAAGATATTCATAAGTATTAAATAAAGTATTAAATAGTACACTGAAAATACAACCTTAAACAGTCAAAATATTTTCAAATTGTATTTAGTTGACACTCATGCATAATTGTATTTATTTGACAATTACATTTATTGTTCACATATTTAGGCAGTCAGTATGTACTTAAGGTAATTTTTTAGCTTTTTTCAGGATTAGGTATAAGCTCATTACTGTTAATACTACCATCACCAAATGCATTACCTACTTACCTGCATTTCCAGGAAAAATTCAAGAAATTATAATTTTAAAAATAATAAAATAATAAATAAGGCTGAGCACAGTGCCTCACACCTGTAATCCCAGCACTTTGGGAGGGCAAGATGGGAGGATTGCTTGAGGCCAGGAGTTCAAGACCAGCCTGGCCAACATGGCAAAACCCCATCTCTACTGAAAATATAAAAATTAGCTGGGCATGGTGGCACACACCTGTAATCCCAGCTACTTGGGAGGCTGAGGCATGAGAATCGCTTGAACCCGGGAGGCGAAGGTTGCAGTGAGCAGAGATCATGCCACTGCACTGCAGGCTGGGCGACAGAGTGAGACTGTCTCAAAAAATAGTAATAATAATAGTAAATATAGTGATATCCTAAGTGACTATATTCGATATATAAAAAGTGATGTTTTTGTAGACTTAACTAAAAACTAAATTAGCAGCTATTTAATTTTCTAGTGTAGAAAGTACCTACTAACATAAAGTTGCATGTATTACCTCATTTAATTTTAAAAGAATAATGTAAAATATGTAGGATAGGTTTCTATTTTATAGTCAACAATACTTATTATTTCAACATATTATGTGATTTTTTCCCCAATATCACAGTGTTGGAGCCCAGGTTCAAACCAGCATTTTCTAACTGTAAGTCTGGCACTCTGTCTGTTTATTCTATGCAAGATGCCTTATGAAGTGCGTAGAGGAGACAGCTCAGTGGGTTCAGGCCTGGTCTTATATTTTGCTGTCCATCTTTTTTTTTTAAGTGTTCTGTTAAGCAAATGAATAAAACATAACTTTAACGGTTCTATTTACTTTCAAAATTTGATTTAGAGCTAACAAAAATTAGATTTTGTACTCCATTGACAACTACCAGAACAACCAAATAAGAAAAACCGTATTTGCATTGTCAATTATAATAAATAATTATAATTGTATATCAGAATGTTAAAATTTTATGTCCCCCCCCCCCCCCTTTTTTTTTTTTGAGATGAAGTCTTGCTCTGTCACCCAGCCTCTGGAGTGTAATGGTGTGATTTCTGCTCACTGCAACCTCCGCTTCCTGGGTTCAAGAGATTCTTCTGCCTTAGCCTCCCCAGTAGCTGGGATTACAGGCACCCGCCATCATGCCCAGCTAATTTCTGTATTTTTATCAAGACGGGGTTTACCGTGTTGGCCAGGGTGGTTTCAAACTCCTGACCTCAGGTGATCCAACTGCGTTGGCCTCCCAAAGTGCTGAGATTACAGGCGCGAGCCGCTGTGCCCGGCCTAAAATTTTCTGTTCCTATATTTCTTTAAGGAAAGCAAAAATGTTGACAGAGAGGGTTAATAATAGTTATACATCCAAAAAGCCTAAAAACAAGATTTTGGATTATTCTATTATATGTTTATTGATTTATTGAAAATTATAAACTAATTGAATGAATAAAAGCAGCACAAATGTGATTACTTTGGTAGGAATCTTTCCTCCAGAGTTGTCAGTTGTCAGTTATTCTTAGCATTTTGAACAGAAGTCTGTAATTAAATCACCTGCTATTTCTCAGTGAGCAAACACACATGAAATCTCTTAGTTCGTCTTAATGTCTCTGTAGCAGAGAACTGACCACGTTATTCAGTTCCTTCGTCCTTTTTAGACAAAAGCCACCTCTACATGGCCCTATAAGTCTTCAGTTCAAGGACTATAGCCATTATCTTAATGGGATTGTACTTGGTTATCTGATAAATTGTTGGCAACATACCCACATTACTTCCTTTACCTGACATAAAATTTACTCAGCTGGGGCTCAACCATTGACCAGCTTTATCTTGCACGTAGTAAAGGGAAGGACTTTCCTACTCCTGGAGGAGCCTAAATTTCAAGCCTTTGAAAAAGATTGAAGATACCAATTGGCCTACCTGCCCTAAGTAGATGATACCCACAGACTTAACTAGTGAAGTGCTTGTCTATAGTAGACAGAATTTTTTCTTTATAGAGAGCAGCAAAAACACTCGTATGTTCTTTTGATGTTCTATTTCCCGATCAATGGCCAGGTTCACACTACTCCACAACATCTTAATGTCCCATTGCCTCTTAACTCTCTCTACTCTCCCCCTGCCTTTTTTTGTTTCTTGTGCTCCCACCATTGCTTCTGCTCTGAAGTAATCGTTTTCTCTCCCTTCAACCAAGGGTGGAATTGGCACACAGTCAACTGGCTTGGGAGACTGTTTACTGATCTGTCTTTATTGAACACTGGAATCTTGACACTAGTTATCATTTTGAAGACTGCCTGGTTTGGATATTTATCTATGAAGAGAAATCCTTAATTGGTGTCTTTGACTGCAGTATTTGAAGGAGTCTTTAATTGGAGGTCTTAAGGTAGCAGAAAAGATTCATTAGGAATGACTGACCTCATGTTATGTAAATGAGAAATATTTACCATTTGCTATACACTTACTTATATATAAAATCATGATTATATATAAAATCACATAACTAAAAAAGTAAATAAATACCTAAATAAATAAATGCCTATAACTAGCATGCCAAAGGATTCTGATATCAGCTTTCAATCTCTTTTAGTAGAGACTGGACAAATCAGAAAAAGGGGATTTATACCTATCCTCCTACAGATTATACTTTCTTCTCGCAACATCCAGTTTTAATTGAATCTCCTCATTGAGCTTTATTTCAGTCTTGAGCTGCATAAGTTGTTTTCTTCTGTCAGAGCTTTTAATACACATTGACAAGAATTATTAGTCTCTATCTGCAGTTGCTCCAAGTGCAGGTTTGAAATAAGGAGTAATCATCAACCTGCTAACATGTACTACTTTGGGTATTTATACAAAGTGTCTGCTGCCAGTTACTTGCCACTTAGAATGTGCTTTTTCCCTCTCTCCCCACGCTTCTGTATTCTACCTTGCATTGTGGGAGTACAAGGATTCTGTTTCTTTTGGAGGAAAGAACTTTCAGATTAGGGTCTAATGAACAAAAAAAAAAGGTTCTATTATACAGATGTACAGGTGTTCTATATCTTATAACATTCTTATACTCAACCTCCTCTTTATGTTCAACCTGTGTGAGTTATACATAGTAGGCATAGTAGCCATCAGTATTAGTTGCTTTAAAACCCAGGCCTCTTAGTCTCAGGTTTGTACGAAACCGTCATATTCAAATAAAAGCATTCCAATACAAAGTGAAGAAGAGGGCCAGGCACGGTGGCGCAAGCCTGTAATCCCAACATTTTGAGAGGCCAAGGAGGGCAGATCGCTTAATCCCAGGAGTTTGAGACCAGCCCGGCCAACATGGTGAAGCCCGTCTCTACTAAATACAAAACTTAGCCGGGCGTGGTGGCGCGTGCCTATAAACCCAGCTGTAATCCCAGGCTGAGGCATGAGAATTGCTTGAACCTGGGAGGCAGAGTTTGCGATGAGCTGAGATCGTGCTGCTGCACTCCAGCCTTGGTAACTGAGTAATACTCTGTCTCAAAAAAAATAAAATAAAATAAAATGAAAGAAAGAAAGAAGGAAGGAAGGAGGGAGGGAGGGAGGGAAGGAAGGAAGGAAGGAAGGAAGGAAGGAAGGGTGGAGAAAGAGAGGTTTTGATTAAACTCACAGGAACATTGCTTCTCAAATTTTAATGTGCATACAAATCACCTGGGAATCGTGTTAAAATCCAGATTATGACCCGGTCGGTCTACAATAAAACATGATATTCTGCAGTTCTAACAGTCTCTCAGGTGATGCTAATGCTGCTGATCTGTGGCCCAGCCACACTTGGAGCAGCAGGGATGTAGACTGCTTTATATTTACTCATTCACTTGTTCCATGATAACTCTTAAGACAGGCTTCTGACTTTAATACAATTCAGAGCACCAAATAAAGATTGTCATATGCCTTGTTCTTAACCTACCGTCTTATATCAAAATTGTCTGGTAAACTTTCCAAGTGTGCATATATATTGTTATTTTAAATAGTTTTCAATAAAATGAAGATTCGTGAGTAGGAATAAATGACATTAAATTTTTCTTTATAATTTATATTTGTACTTTCTTTGAAAGAATTTATAGTGGTTTAAATATAAGGGCATAAGATAAGCCAGTGACAGGAAAACCCAAGTGCATCTGACATCTTAGCTTATTAGGTCTAGAAGACAACCTCCGTTACTTGGTGGCAAGCTACTGGGAATATTCGTGTTCAAAGCTGTGCTTTCCCAAAGGCAAAAATAGCATCAAAATATGAAAAGCTTTTTACTTCTGGCACGAGTGATAAAGATGCAGAACTGAGAAGCAGGTGAAAAAACTTAGCTTACGCTTCTAAAAGCTAATTTTAGGTAAGTGTTCTTGTCCAGCTGTTCTTGTTAAGTCCAGCTGCTAGTGGAACAGGACAGGTGGTAATCCCTGTTCAGTAGCTCATTATCACCCAGAGGCTTTGATCTGGCTAATACATAATCAATCAGCTTCTGAATATTAATATCCTTCCTATTTTCATTTCACTTGTTTTACCTAGATTTATTTTCCAAAGTTCCGATATGATTTTGTTTTTTAATAAGATTATTTTTGATCATTTATTTATTTTGACATAACTAGGCTCATGATATGCCAGCTGGAGTTTATTACACCCTTGAATCACAAACTTGTTTTTTTCCCTCTTTATCTCCTTACAAGATCCAAATTGCAAAACCTAAGGATAAGGTTTTATTTTTGGAAGCACAAAAGACTGAAACTATTTAAGAGGAGAGCATTAATGAAAATCAATATCCAAAAGCCTCATTTTAAGACTGCGAGCCCATAGTTTATACTTCTAGTCTCTTCAGAGTTGTGTTATGCATACATTAAGGACTAAGAAACATTTTTTTAAATAGTCACAAATGTGAAGAGTTAACTCTCTTCAACTAGTCATGTATTCTGTAATGCTTACATTGGTGATCATTAATTAGAAAGATAGCAATTAAGATATTTTCCAATGCTTGCTTTGTTAACTTATTTTGTGTTATGTAACTATGTATGTTTATATGTCCCTGTAGTTTTTCAAAATTATGATATGTTTCTCAGGTTGAAAGTACTAGCTGAGATTTTTGTCTCTTCACTCACAACCATCTATGTAATTGAGAATTTGCTTCTTTTTACACAAATAGGAGATGTCTTGAGTTGCCTTTACTCTCCTAGAAAAGATCTTCAAAATGGGAGGAACCAGGGGCAGGGTAGGGATAAGTAAAAGAACCAGTACCCTAAGTAGACCAAGGCAAATAGGCTACATCTAGAGGAGAATTTTACATTATCCCACTTTATGCTCTGGGAGCATTAGATTTGTGTGTAGGGGAAGAATCAATTTATAATAAAAATTATTGACAATTGTTTAATTTGTATTAGTTTTGCCCACTTCTCTGTTATCTCAGAATGGCACCTCCACGGACAATGGAATGGTCCTAACAGCCTAAATATGGTAAGCTTTAAAAACAGATGGCTTGGGGCCATTCTGCTTATTATATCATTGCTTTCAATAGCATAACTGTTCTTCTCCAATGGCCCTCTTTGTTTTTTGCTTCATTACTGGCACATTTCTTTAATATGTAATCTATAACATTAACATGAAAATGGCTCTCAAATACTATTACTTTCTCCATCTGTGACCCAGTACTGTTTATCATCATCTAATGATCATTCTTATTGCAGATGGCCCTCTTTAAATGTTTCAGAATAGCATTTTAAAGACATTGAGTGTGCTTCCTACGTAGATTGGCAGACTGAATGGTTTAATATCTAAAATCTCGGTCTACAGGATGTGTGATAAATGACTGGGGAGATGCAAGGCACCAGTCAGTTCCAAAGCAAGGTATAAGAGGGACAGGAGGAGAGTAATCAAAAGGAATACATACACTCTGTGTGTGTGTGTGTGTGTGTGTGTGTGTGTTTGTGTGCGCGCGTGTGTGAGCCACTAGATTTATCTTTAAGGAAAGTTGGAGTGAGAACAAAATGTAATCAAAAGAAACAGTTCTTGGCCAGACGAGGTGGCTAATGCCAGTTATCCAAACACTTTGGGAGGCTGAGGTGGGAGCATCGCTTGAGGCCAGAAGTTCAAGGCCTGCCTAGTCAAGGTAGTGAGACCCCACCTCTGCCAAAAAAAAAAAAAAAAAAAAAAAAAAAAAAGAAACAGTTCATTATTGCAATTCTTGAAGAAGGAGTTTGCATTTCCTTTCTGATCATTCACCATGGTGGTGATAGAAAGGAGTGATATCAAAATGATAAATGAGTTCCCTAAGGCTGAACATATACTAAATGCCTACACTGAGCTTTCAGGTTCCCTAGTCCTAGAGCCTCTCTGTCTGAAGATCCTATCACCAAGGATTCTTTGTCTTCATCTAGTACTCTCTTTCTCCTCTCTATTCTTTCCTCATTTGCAGATACTTCCTGGGGTCTGTCAATCAAACATACATGATCCCTGACTTACAATCGTTGGATTTAAGATTTTTTAACTTTAAAACGGTGCAAAAGTGATACACATTCAGTAGAAACCATACTTCAAGTGCCCATAAAACCGCTCTGCTTTTCACTTTCAGTACAGCATTCAGTAAATTGCATGAGCTATTTAATGCTTTATTGTAAAATAGGTTTTGCGTTAGATAATTTTGCCCACCTGTAGGCTAACATAAGTGTTCTGAGTAAGTTTAAGGTAGGCGAGGCTGAGCTATGAGGTGGAGTACATTAGGTGTATTAAATGCATTTTTGTCTTACAATACTTTCAACTTATGATGAGTTTATCGGTAAATAACCTCATTGTAAGCTGAAGAGCATCTGTATCTGGGTTGGAGCAGAAGTATTGCTAGTAATGCTTCCATGTATCAACTGCTTGCTTAATTGGTATGCTACCACATATGTCTTGACCTTGCTCATCTCATGGCGTCCCATTGTGTTGGAAAGATGTTATGGCAGTGCCATTAATAACATTTCTAAATGGGGTCAAAAACAGTATTTTTTTTATCTGCTAGATCTTTTTATTTTCTTCTTTCTCTGTATAAGTGAGCCCTTTCCAAAATTTAGTATATGAGTTTTATGCTTCTCAACATAACATTTATGGTCCTTAACATTAATCTCATATTAGAGAATAAATCATGACTAAGGTGAAAGTAGACCAGGCTAGGGCAGTTATAAGGACCAAATTAAGTGTCAGTATAAAGCTTTTATAATTAATATTTTGATAAATTTGTAGCACTTGCTTCAGAGAGCTAACCTCAGAAAAAAAGAGAAGTATCCTAACCTCAAATATACTTTTAAAAAGTCATACTTTAAGATTGGGGGCAAGTAGATGTGGCCATATTTTGGGCTTTCTTTACCAATTCGGACACATTAATGACTAAATTTGTATCCTAAATTTGAAGTTGCTACATGGAAAAGAAACACGTAAATATAAACCCCACCTATGAAAATATAACCATTCACATTCTTATGTAGGATTTTGGGGTGGGGGGCTTTTGTTGAGTTTTAACATAGCATGTTAATTTTTTTAAATATTTTATTTACTTTATGTTCTGGGGTACATGTGCAGATTTTGCAGGATTGTTACATAGGTATACACATGCCATGGTGGTTTGCTGCCTCCATCCCCCACCCCCTGTCACCTACATTAGGTATTTCTCCTAATGTTGTCCCTCCCCAATACCCCCCACCCCCTGCTATCCCTCCCCTAGCCCCCCACCCCCCAACAGACCCCAGTGTGTGATGTTCCCCTCCCCTGTGTCTGTGTGTTCTCACTGTTCAACACCCACTTATGAGTGAGAACATGCGGTGTTGGTTTTCTGTTCTTGTGTCAGTTTGCTGAGAATGATGGTTTCCAGCTTCATCCATGTCCCTGCAAAGGACAAGAACTCATTTTTTATGGCTGCATAGTATTCTATGGTGTATATGTACCACATTTTATTTATCCAGTCTATCTTTGATGGTCATTTGGGTTGGTTCTGTGTCTTTGCTATTGTGAACAGTGCCGCAAGGAACATTCATGTGCATGTGTCTTTATAATAAGATCTATTTATAATCCTTTGGGTATATACCCAGTAATGGGATTACTGGGTCAAATGATATTTCTATTTCTAGATCCTTAGGAATTGCCACACTGTCTTCTATGGTGGTTGAACTAATTTATACTCCCACCAACAGTGTAAAAGCGTTCCTATTTCTCCACATCCTCTCCAGCATCTGTTGTCTCCAGATTTTTTAATGATCACTATTCTAACTGGCCTGAGATGGTATCTCAATGTGGTTTTGATTTGCATTTCTCTAATGACCAGTGATGATGAGCATTTTTTCATATGTTTGTTGGCCGCATAAATGTCTTCTTTTGAAAAGTGTCTGTTCATATCTTTCACATACTTTTTGATAGAGTTGTTTGTTTTTTTCTTTTTTATTTGTTTTACTTCTTTGTAGCATGTTAATTTTTAACATAAAATGGAAATATTATTGTGCCTTTGTTAATGTTTATGTTACTATAACATTTTAGGGACCTAATCAAATTCTGTGTTCTTTCACTAAGGAATTTTGCCTAAAATTTGATTAAATTCATTATTACTAAAGATCATTGGAATTTTTTTCCATTTGACAAGTTGAAAAAATGAGTTGACACTTCGATTCATACACAAAGTTATGAAATTTGAAAAGAAAAATTACTGAACCAATTTTATTTAGGCTACATATAGATATTATGTGTATCTGCCTTCCTTTTCAGGATAATGAATGCTAATATTAAATGTGGAAATATTCTAAAATTGGAAATCAGACTCCACTTGGTTCAAAGAACACCTATTTTTAGATAAGCCTTTTAAAATAATGATTGAAATCCAGTCAATCCATGCCCTCACACATATTCATCATGCATGATCTTTGTTTTTCCCCTCTCTCTCCTCTACATGTCCTTTACAAAGATGAGAAATTTTCTTCCCAACACAAAATTCCCTAGATTATATATAAGAAAGAATTGACACTTTGCAGAAAGATTTAGGAAAAGCCAACGTAAGCAGAGTTTCTGTGAAAACTGTTTTACCAAAACATATTGGATTTACTGCTGATAAATAATGGATTTTTAAAATCTATTTACATTTGCTCCTCATTGAAACTTGTAAATGACTTTATTAGTCTTAGGTAACATATTTCATTTTGCCTTGGATAAAGATGCTTCTTCAGGAAAGTGTTCATTTATGGCATTCAGAATCTTGAAATATAACCAGTGTCATCAAAGAGTAGAAAGGTAGAGGCACAGAGAAGTGGTCAATCACTTTTCCCCCAATGAATGATCTACTATCAAGTTCAATAATCATATTTCATCTATAAAAAGCACTTTGAGCAAAGCCTATGTTTTGCACACGTCATTACATTTGATTACAATTAAGTATAAATATATGCCAATTATTTAGCTCTAGTTAAAATCTGCAAAAACATAGGAGGCTTGTGGGTGATGCAAATTGAAGATTTGCATAGGTTTAAGGAACAATATTAGAAAACACTGCAGTTTCATTTTTGCTGTATGACTAAAAAGCACAAGCTATATTATCTTGTTTGTTCACCAAACTAAAAAACAACAGCTAAAAAGCAATGTAACAAATTTCCTCTAACCTTCTTAACCCATCCACTGCCATCACATGACTCTCACAAGTCAGAAATAAAGAACCATTTCTCTACTGAAGGTCATCAATTCATCTGAGGACCATAGATAAGGAATAACTTAGTCTCAGCCATTCGAATCACTTGCTTTTTAGGTGAATATTTTGGCTTTTAAAATGACACGAATCTGACCAAAATGTTATTCCATTTTATGGGAATGGGACTGTTTTCTAGACTATCTCAGGGGAGATCTTAACTCATATAGTTTTTGTTCAGAGACTAGGTCTAATTTGTTAGAAGTGCTGCCATGTGATCTCATTCTACTCAACAGAAGTGTATTCTTCTTACCCAATATTAACTAAAACTCACTCCTTCTCCCATGAAAACAGTTACCGGTGGAAAGACTCGGAGAATATATGGGAAGGGGATTGGTGATGTCATATAAGGGGAGTAGAAAGCGTTTTTTAACATTTAAAAAATAAAGAAATGAATTTTAAAACCAATAAGTTTGATGTTGATGAGCAACAAAATCCTAGAAAATGACAGTGTACTGATTATTAATGACTGTATAGAATAACAGGCTGGTGGGAATCAGCATGATACTCTCAAAATTTGCCACGTCACATGCACCTTATTTTCACTTTTGTTATGTCTGCTTGATGGTTAGATGAGAAGACTGTTAGAGACAGCGTAACAACTTATGATTTTACAGCACATTTTTCAAGTTCTCTTTGAGAATCTTGAGTACAAGATAAAGAATAGTGGGGCTGGATAATAGGCTGAATTTGAAGCTGATTAAATAATGACATCTAAAGAATGTCAATCAATCTGAATCAACACAAAATAGAGTGTCTGTCCTTGTTTCTTCTTCAGTCATCTCTTAAGCTCAACTCAGCTCTCTGCCTGAAGACCACATCTGGCCAGTTTTGCCTATTCATTACTACTTCTTTGAATTCTCTTTTTGTTATTTTTTTCTTGTTTTATTCTGAGAATGGAATGAGCTAGATATGTGAAAGTTATGGGAAAGCAAATTTTAACTAAATATTAAACCTTTGTAATCGGGGGTCTCCAGAACATAAAATCCACCACTTTGTAAAGCATCAAACTCCCTGTACAGTAGCTATTCAAGACTGAAATGACTGTCTCACCCCTAAAGGCAATTTCTGTATTGGATGAGAGGATATAATTCATTAACCTTTAAGGTCACTTGTGAATCTAATGTTTTGGTATTTTCAGAATTAATCAGAAGGGAACTGACAGCATGACCTGAATCTGTCCTATATTTATATAAACATCCTGTGTAATATGCCGTATTTTTTGTCCAGTTGTATACATTTCTGAATGTTAAATTTGATTTTAGGGCAAATGCTTTTTTAAAAACAAATTTAAAATCACCTTTATTAAATAGCAATTTACACACAGTAAACTGCCTCCATTTAAAGTGATTCAGTGATTTTCGACAGATGTGTACTTGTGAAACTACCACTGCAGTCAGACTAGAGAACATTCTTACTCCCCCTACAGCCTCCTTATGCCCCTTTGCAGGTCATTTTTCCTTTCACCCCCTCATTCTGAGCAACCATTGATTTTCTTTCTCTCACTATATATTACTTTGCATTTTTGAGAATTTTCTATAAATAGAATCATACAGTATTTTTGTATGTATCTGGTTTCTTATATTCAGCATAATGATTTTGTTTCCAGCTTGAGGATATTATGAATAAAACTGCTAAAAATTATATACTTGTTTTCCTAAATACCCTTTTCAAAATCTTACTTTTGAGAAGCATATACTAAAATAACTTCCCAGGTTATATGTGTATTTGTTCATTCTATTCATTCAGCGTTATTAACAAGCAACTGGAGGACATGCACCAAGGATAAATTGACCAGGTGCTAACTGAGTTCTGTGAGAAAGCCCTAGTTTCTAACATTCTTTCTTGGGAGTAGATGTGTAACAGCTACTTTTGCTGCATAACAAACCAACCCTAAAACTTACTGGCTTAGCACAAAGGTCAGCAAACATTTTCTATAAAGGACAACCTAGTAAACAGTATAGGCTTTGTAGAGTACTTTGTGTCTTTGTTGCATATTCTTTTTCTTTTTACAACTCTTTAAAAATGTAGTCATACTTAGCCGAGAGGCTGTACAGAAGCAGGCCACAGACCAAACTTGAGCAATAGTTCATAAACTCTGTAACACAACAGCCATTTACTTAGCTCACTATTTGATGGATGGACTGGGCCATTTATGTGGTGTGAACAGTTGTACTACTCTTTGCCATGCATGCTTATGCATCTGTAGTCAGCTGGTGGCTGGATAAGGTATAGTGACCTGACTCCTGTATCTGACGGTTGGCAGGCTGTCATCTAGGAACAGATGCAACTAGGTCTGTGTGTATCTCATCATCCAACGTGCTAGTTCAGGCTTCTTCACTTGGAGACTTGTCAGGTTTCTGCTTGTGTCATGTTTGGTAGTGTCCGTTATAGCCAAAGCACATCATGTCATATGGCCACCCCAGATGTAAAGAGTGGGGAAAGACTCCACCTCTTGGTGGGAAGAGATACAAAGGCACATTGCAAGAGCTGGACTCCAAGGAGGGGCCTAGAACTTTTGGCCATTTTGCAAGATATCATAAAATATTGAAGAAAAGTTACAGGAAGGTTCTTCTGTGGACCAAATTATTTTCTGAATTTAGATGTAGGTAAAATGGGGTGGGCTGTTACAATTCATGATTTGTGAGTAATCATTGCTAGGCTAAACTGTTTGTGGCTTCACAGTCGATGGTAGACATACAGCATCCATAATCTAGTGCTTTTAAAATATAAGAAATACTGATTACAAATGTAGTTAGTTAACCACTTATTACTACTGGGAATTTAATGAAAGCTGCTGTGATTAAATACTGAAAAAAGAAAGATTGTGACTTTCTTTCTGGTAACTTTCAAAGCTGATTGCTCTTTTGAAAGGAATTTTATTCTTAAAGCTGTTATTTTTACTTAAAATATGCTTAATATCACCATGGCTGTAGACTGTCTAAAATGTTCCTACAATTACAAGAGAATACTTTAAAAAATTGTGATGATTATCAGTCTTCATGGACACTTATTCAGATAAATTTCCCCCAAGCAATTAATAGGATGAATTTATGAGCATTAAATAGAATGGGGACCATCCAGCCCTAAAAGGTCAGCGTTCTGTCAGGCACACACTTGCCAATTTGTTGGCCTGGACCTGAGCACACTAGCAAGGGCTTTGAATTAGGCCTCGCTGCAAGATGGAAGCAGAAGGACATTTCTCAGTTTATGTTTTGAAGCGTTTTGCTCAGACAGGCATTGTGCAGTTGTGTATAGTAGTGTGAGCTACCTGTTACTCCCCTTGACAATACTTTTAGCAGCACTGTTTTTCCTTTGGAAATGTGACAATATCACCATGCTGTTTGGAAGAAAACAAAAAGGCTGAGTGATTCCTGGTATACTCCCAAACAGCCACCCAAACGAACAGCTGGCAGAGAAGACACCCCCTAAAACTTGGAGCAGATTCTCAGCCCCTGCAGCATCTCATGTGGCTAGGACTTCAGACTTGATGAACGCCTCCCCAACTTGCTCCCCCCTCCTGAATCTTTTAATCCTCCTCCAGTCTCTTGCAATGCTCCAGCCCTTACCAGGGAATAAGACTGCAAACTGTCTTCCCTCAATTTACTTCCAAATCCTAGTCAAGAGAAATTATAATGATGTGTCATTGTCCAGTGGGCATATAGTTCATCCATTTCTTTATGCAGTAAAGTCTGTAGCTTTCATCTTTTTTGCCAATCCACCATAAAAATTACATTTTATATGTCATCCTGGTACACACACACACACACACACACACACACACAATCTATATCTGGAAATCTTTTTCTGTCTATTCATACTTGTATGATTGAAAGAAAAGTTTCACAAAACATTACTTACCATTACCAAGTAATACGCTTTCGTATTTTCTTTTTTTTTTTAATTTCAACTTTTATTTTAGATACAGGAGGTACAAACCTTTAGATGCAGGTTTGTTACATGGGAATATTGCATGATGCTGAGGTTTGGGGCTCATGATCTGTTACCCACGTTGTGAGCATAGTACCCGATAGGTAGTTGTACAACCCACTCTCCCCCGCTCCAACCTCTACACTGTCATATTTTCTATTCTGTTCTGTTTCATTAAGAACAATACTGGTAATGATCCACTATATGGATTTCATGACGTACTAATGGTTCATGACCTGCAGTTTGAGAAACACTGTACCTGGTTTTATCCCCACCTCAGGCCAGGCCATCAGAAAGCTGCATTCTTAGACCACTTTGCCTTGGCCCCCATAAGATTGCTTCAACTCAGGTGTACTTTGGCATCCTGTTCTTTGCTTATGTCAAAGGCCACTGAAAACTGCTGAAGGTATTTTTCTAAAAGTTGATGGCATGCCGTGTCTCCCATCTTAGATCCCATTCAGATCTAAGTTTATTCAATCTAAGTCATTCAGAACTTGGATTTTCCTTTGTTTCACTTAAAGAATTATATTCTTTCCTCCTTATCAATAATCCAAATAATAAAATAGATCATATTTCCTTTTCTATTTTTTCCTTTGCTTTGGTATCTACAAAGCCCACAGCCAAATTATACCCACCTTTTAAGAAACCTTTTCACTGAAATATATTAGGCATATAGAAAATAAGGGAGATGTTGGTTAAAGGATACAAAATTTCAGTTAGGAGGAATAAGTTCAAGAACTCTATTGTACACCGTGGTGACTCTAGGTAATGGAAATGTAGTATATTCTTGAAAATTGCTAAGAAAGTAGATTGAAGTGTTATCACCACAAGAAATGATAAGTATATGAGGTAATGCATATGTTACTTAACTTGATTTAGCCATTCCACAGTGAATACATATTTCAAAACATGTTATACATGATAAAGATATACAATTTTTATCGATTTAAAAAGTAAATTAGAAAAAATTGGCTCAAACTTAAATGTGCAGTTAAATGAATTTTCACAGTCCGAACACATTCATTTAACTAGCATCCAAATCAAGAAACAGAACGCTACTATCCCTTAGAAGACCCTTTGTGTGCCCTTCTGATAGTTACCCATCCTCCAAGGGTGATCACTATCTTGATTTTGAACACCATTAAATATTCTGGCCTGTTCTTGTCCTTTATATAAATGAAATTGCACAGCGTGTACTCTTTAATGTCTCACTTCTTTAAACCTGGATGCATCCATACTATTGTATGAAGTTGTGGATTGTTCATTTTCATTGCTGTATGCTATCCCATTGTGTCAATATCCCGCAATATATTATATAGTCTACTGTTGATGGCATTCGGTAGAAAGAATGATGTTATAAACATTCTAAAACATGCCATTTAATGAATATATGTATGCATTCCTTTGAGGACTATATCAAAAGGTAGGATTTCTGGGTCATAGGGTATGTATGTATTCAGCTTCTCTACATTCTGCCAAACAGTTTTCCAATGTGGTTGCACCAATTTGCACTCCTACTAACAGAGCATGAGAGTTCTAGTTGCTCCACATCCTTTCCAACACTATAATGTTTGTCTTTCTCATTCTGGTGGGTATGCATAGCAAAATTTTAATAACCACATCAAGCACTGTGATTTTTAAATCTGTGTTCTGGCTGGGCACAGTGGCTCATGCCTGTAATCCCTGTGCTTTGGGAGGCCGGGGTGGGCTGATCACTTGAGGTCAAGGAGTTCGAAATGCCTGGGCAACATAGTGAAACCCCGTCTCTACTAAAAATACAAAAAATTAGCCAGGCATGGTGGCAGGCACCTGTAATCCCAGCTACTTGGGAGGCTGAGGCATGAGAATTGCTTGAACCTTGGAGGCGGAGGTTGCAGTGAGCTGAGATCCTGCCACTGTACTCCAGCCTGGGTAACAGAGTGAGACCCTGCCTCAAAACAAAAAACAGGCTGGGCGCAGTGGCTCAGGCCTGTAATCCCAGCACTTTGGGAGGCTGAGGCAGGCAGCTCACAAGGTCAGGAATTCGAGACTAGTCTGACCAACATGGTGAAACCCCATCTCTACTAAAAATATAAAAAATTTGCTGGACATGGTGGCATGCGCTTGTAATCTCAGCTACTCAGGAGGCTGAGGGAGGAGAATCGCTTGAACCTGGGAGGCAGAGGTTGCAGTGAGCTGAGATTGCACCACTGCACTCTGGCCTGGATGACAGAGTGAGACTCCATCTCAAAACAAACAAACAAACCAACAATGACAACAAAAAAAATCTGTGTTTTGACTTTTCCTCTCTTCTTAAGGTTTTAGGCTGTTTATATTTCCTGAATGCTGGATTTTGTCTAGTCATTTTTAAGAGTTATACATTGTTATAAGTTGCCCTGAAGCCTTTATAGAACAAGGCATGGTATAAATATGTACATAGTATATACACAAATATGAATCCGTGAATGCACAGCGTAATAATGCCATTATCAAAAATCCTACACTTTTCCTCTAGCCCTCACATTCAATTGGCTCGAAGGTAGCATTGATTTTATTCTATAACCCTTCAAGAATTCAACCTCTCCACCAATTCCCAGTGCTACTTTCTTAGTTCAGGCTTTCATCCACTCTTAACTGGGCTGTTGTCGTCGTCTACTTGGCATACATTTCCATTCTGATCCCTACCCTCTTTTCTATCCTTGTTTCTTCCCACTTCAAATTTAATTCTATTCAAAACAGAAGGTTGGGCGTGGTGGCTCACGCCTGTAATCCCAGCACTTTGGGAGGCCGACGTGGGTGGATCACGAGGTCAAGAGATCAAGACCATCCTGGCCAACATGGTGAAACCCCATCTCTACTAAAAATACAAAAATTAGCTGGGCATTTGGCACGCGCCTGAAGTCCCAGCTACTTGGGAGGCTGAGGCGGAGAACCGCTTGAACCTGGGAGGTGGAGGTTGTAGTGAGCCCAGACTGCGCCCCTGTGCTCCAGCCTGTCAACAGAGCAAGACTCCGTCTCAAAAACAAAAACAAACAAAACAGAAAGATATTCAAAAGTACAGGTGGTGCCAATTGATTCTTCTCTATCCATCATATGAGAAGAGGCTTCCAAATCTTTGTCAACCTGCTTCTAAGGGATGAGGGTATGTCAAGCTGAGAGGACCTCAACTCCCACATTAAAATCTTACTGATATTAACTCAAGAATGTGATTTGATGTCCTAATGGGGACAGTAGTATTTTCTGCCAGTTAGCCTTCCCAAGATATAAACCCAATATTGGCCCAGTACATTTTTGAGTTCCTAAAAAGCATAAACTGATGTCGTAACACAGCTGTATATTAACATAAAAATTCTGTACCTTAGTAAATTGTTAATATGAGCTATTAGCTCACAGAGTCAATGTAAGAAACTTGTTTCAACTCTTCATATACTAGCAAAAAGAAAAAAAACACACACACACAGGAAAGCTGATTTAAGAACTAACTAGGCGATTTCAGTCGACTTAGTTTTTAATTGAAGTGCATGTTCTCTAATCCCAAGAGGTCAAACTAATCACCTTTCCCTTTTCCTCCTTTTTTTTTTCTCCTCTCTTTCTGTAATTATTATAATCTGTCTGATACTGTGTTTAGCTATATATGGATCTATCTTCCCTCATTAGATCATAAGCTCCTTAAGGAAAAGACCATATTTCCTTGGGATCCCACTAGTAAAAAAAAAAAAAACAAAAACAAAAAAACAAAACAGTTTACAATGTTGAAATGTTTATATATTTCCACAATCTCCAAACACTCCGCAGGTTTTACCAACCATAAAGAAAAAATGAGAAGAGTTTAAATGATAAGCAAAGACATATATAAGTGTTCCATAAATATACTATGTTTGAAGCTATTTAAAGAACTTAATATAGGATAATATTTAATAGAGAAATGTAGTCTAGAAACAGCACATACAAAACATATCTTGGAAATTTGTGGATAAATAAAAGTTCCTTGCATCTGTATTTTCCTTTCGTCTTCAGAATATGCCTTGACAAAAATAAGTCAGAGATGGAGTACAAGATTCAGACATTGGTAGATCACTAATTGATTAAAGCGGATTTTACCTTCATTTCCGCTTTTATGGAACCCTGTCTTTGTGTGGAATTCCTACCACATGGTGGCTGTTCAAGGCTTGCCACCAGGAGGCCTTCTCCATCAAGCTAGGGGATATTTCTCCCTCACTGTCTCCCACCAAATCAGTATTCACTTGCTCTCTAACTACTCCAGGTTTCTGCTGTCTGACAATATGAACATGGATACACCTTTTAACATGCATGAATACTATTCGTGTTTTAATCTCAGACCCACAGAGTGATAGCAAATGGTGTGAATTTTATACCTATCTTAGGCTATCGCTAGTGTTTTATCTTGCAAAAAAAATTCTTACTTTTCCTACTTGCTTCCTTCTTAAATGTAAAAAGCAAAAGAGGAAAGGTGCCTTTTGTAAACTGCTAAAGAGGAAGAACTGAAACTCAGACCTCTCATTTTCCCTCACACGACAATCTAAACAGGATGTTAAAGGGAATTTATTTTGTTCTGTATACCTAGCTGTATTCCTGAACATATTGGGATCTCTTTTAAGAAATCATACCTGCCTGACAGGCTACTTTGCATGAACACAGCATTCTCCAGTCTTCAAATTGCTGTCAGAGTCATTATGTCATTTTGACCCACGATATAAGAGTATTATCCATACTTTATAGATGAGTTAACAAAAGCTTCCAAGGGGTTAAGTGACTTGCCTGTAAAGGGTTAAGTGCCGGCCTCTAAGGGGTAGAACTGGTCTAGAAGCTCTGTCCCTCTGTCTTCATGCCTTTGCTATAATACACAGCTATGCTTGCTGAAGATTAAAAAGCTGCTTTTGATAGAGTGTGATTCTTGTAGATATTCATCTCAGAAAAAAAAAAAACCCGCTGGTGTCTTCATCTGTAGCATTTGATTATTACATTTTCCTTATCTGTTTCAACTTAGGATGACTTCCTTGTTCACTTAATTGACTGGTAATTCCTTTGTTTACTTTTTTCCAAATCGCAAGAAGCAAGTGTAGAGTATTAACAATGGTTACATTAGCATTTAACATTTTTTATGAAATTTGAGTATTTCAGAAAGGGGTAATTTAGGCAGGCATGTATGTAGAACTTTGCATTTTAATTAAAAAGACTCAAAATGAAATGAACCTCTGACAGTAACAGATGACTACTTCTAAAAGCTGCATTACTACTTGATATATGCTCAGTATTTTCTTGTGGATATTAAGTCCTACGACTTGTTTCAAGAAAAGTGACAGGACTAAAACAATTAAAAAAGACAAAGCTGCTCTTTTTTTAATCATATGCTCATAAATAAAACTAGCTTGTGAATTGTTTCCAGAGAAGCAATTGACAAAGTAAATCACTCTAAGAACTAAAGCTGCCTTGATTTTTTTTTAATGTTCAACATACCCTCTATCCTTGTCCAATGATGAATTTTCTTTGACAAATAAATATTTACAAAGTATGAAATATAGACTTTGTGCCTTTCCTAAGGCGAAAGCATACTGTTTAAACTAGAATTTAATATTTTTTTCTCACCTCAAATACGCCAAAATAAGAACATAACTTAAAAGTAATTCTCTCTTGTAGCAGACTGACCATTAATCTTTTGTTAGATGATACTGGCATTGTGAGTTTCAGGTAGAAAGAAAACCTGTAATTTCTAGATTGATCAGAAAATCTAAGAGTATTTGTGGATTTGAAGAAAACAATAAAGTCTGGCAAAATAGAATTTTCTGTAACCTCCATTGTGAAGTCAATCAAAAAGGAGGAATCTTTCAACATCTTCCTGTTTTGCAGTGAAAATTCTTCATGCAGTAAATAGTTTGATTGGGTAGATCAAAGGGTTAATTTACTTCTGATTTGAGAGACCCAGACTTCCCGATTTTTTTTTAAATGTGATGTGTGGGAGGAAGGTAGAAAGAGGCCTCAGAATGAATTCACTAATTGGGGTTTTCACCTGCTGTGAGTCTAATGGAATACAAAAGTCTTATTTGTGGCTGAAGAGGAAGAGATTATGCAGAGTGTAAGAATTTCTGCCTAGTTTTGAAATTCCTCTTAAATTTGGCACAATCTGTCCGGAAAAGCAGACAAATAGTTACAACTTTGAGCTGTTGTTAAGGTAGACCAGGAATGCTGTAGTCAGATATACTTGAACCACCTTAACCAGTGATCCATTTTTAGCAGGAGGTGGTGTGGGTCATATACACAGGTTATCTCTATAGCTGGCAGGCTAATACGTACTCCAAATTCTTTCCCATGAGGCAACCACCGCCCTGTGAGGTTAATGAAGTATGGCTTTGTTTTAGTGAAGATGTTGAAATTCACATCTCTTTAGATGTTCGGCTTGATATAGGTGACTCGGTGAAGCTTGAGAAATCTTATTAAAAGAAAACTGAGTGAGAGCGAAGCAGAGCTCTGACTTTATCTGGAACCTGTCTGGTGAAATCTCTGGTTTAGATGGCAGCTGGCTCAAAGAGAACTTTCCTCAGCCTGGCTTACTCTGCTTCCCTAAAGAGGCAGGGCCTGGAAAGACAGGCTTTTGTGTGGGTGTGAAGTGCTCTGTGTCTAAAGGTAGAGGCCTCTTCATTTGGTGGTTAATGTGAGCTGGCTGGTTATTCTTACATCCAGAAGATGTTGGTTTCAGATTGATCTAGGGGGATTGTTATATGTGTTTTAATTTGTATGCTATAGTATTTGCTGTATCCAGCAATGATTCACCATCACTATAAGCCAATCCATTTGTTAGACATCTGAATCACAGTTCATGGTTAATACTTTTACTATGTAAAGAGGAACTAGGAATTCTTATGTCTTTACTGTATACCCAAATGTTGACATTTTATTATGGAATATGTATTGTACTTAATTGAAGTGATATCTATACTCTAAATGGATTTTTATAAAGTGATGCAGGTTATACTTAAACTTAGGGAGCACAAGGCAATATAGATAGAAAGTCTTAGAGCTAGAGAGAAGCTGAACCCTAGGTGGTGGTGAAGTCCCTTGGGACGACCATCCCTCTGGGCAAGTACCCAGTTCAAACCATCCCTTGTCTGCGTGCTTTCCTATGCCACTTCTCATTTTTACACAGCTAACATCAGGCTAACATTGAAACCACATGCAACCCAGAAAGGAAAAATACCTGTTTGTGGAAGATAGGAACAGCTTAGCTTCAGTTGTTGGCCCTTCACACCCTATACTAGATGGGCTCATTCAGTCCCAAGACCCTTCCCTCTTCCAACAGTGACACTGCAAATCCATAGCTCCAATTCAGACATCTTCCTTCTGAGCTCCAGACTCAGATGTCCGACTGTCTCTTGGTTACCTACACTTTTACATCACCACCTCCAATTCATTATGTTCCAGACTGAATTCATCATCCCTTTCCTGACCCGCTTCTGCCCCCCCGCCATCCCCTGAAATTACTAGCTTGGAGAATGCTGCTCATCCAATCTTGATCGTCACTCAAGGGCAATGGTCCTTAACCTTCACTGCATATTAGAATCACATGGAGAGTCTAGCAATCCTGATGTCCAAGACCAATTAAATTAGAATCTCGGGGTGATAAGCCTCAAGCATCTAAATTTATTAACAATTCCTGAATGTTTCCAAAGGGTGGCCAAGCTTCAGGACTATTGCTTTACTTCTTCCATTCATACATCCAGTCAGTCAAGACTTCTGTAGTTGCTACCTTATTCTATCATTTCTCCACCTCCTTGGCCACTGCTGTAATTTAGATCCTCCTCATACTACAGTCTCCCTGTACCTGATGTCCGTATTTCAGACTCTCTCTTCTGATCAAGCCCCACACCACTGCCTGAGTGATTTTTCTAAAAGACAAATCTGACAGAGCCACACTCATGCTTTAATTCTTTCTTCCTTAAGAAGCTCCCTTATACCTTTCAGGATACAAGTCAAACTCCAGATTGTCACACTAAGCCGTTTTCAGTTTGCCCATTTCTCTACCCATTCCTTGACATTCTCTCCAGAAGATTAAGCAGACCGTTGACGGTCTTGTAAAGAACAAGCTGGTTGTATCCTTTTTACCCTCACACCTGCTGTTGTCACCATTCGTAATTGTTGATTTGCCTTTACCCTCAAAAGGCCAGAAGCTCTTTGTGGGCCTACAGAGGAGGATTGTATGAATACTTATCCAATGACTGAGTCTTGCCTGCTTTTTAGCTCCAGTGTGGGGGGATCTTACTTTCTCCTCTATAGTAGTCTCCATTCAGCATCCAGTCTATTGCCCCAGAGGGTGGCTTTGGCGGGATGGGTCTCAGTTTGGTCAGTGTCCTGGGAGAAACAGATGGTACATTCAAAAGGAGCACTTGAAGAGAGTATAATGAAAAGGCTATTTACAAGGGCCTAGGCAGGCTAGGGGAAAAAAAACAGGAATGGTAAACATTTGCCCAAAGGGGTAAAGGGAGAGAATGGTTTACGTAACTAGTGGAATGCTGTTGCTGTAGGAAAGGACTGGCCAACAAGGACTTGTGGCTACAGGTCAAGGAACTCAGCAGCTGCCAGGCCAGAGATCAGTAGGAGGGAACCTGAAAATAAATACCCAAACATCACTCTCCTCCTGTCCTTTCCTCTCCTTCTATAGGCCTTTTATCACTGCCTCCCAATTGGCTGAAAGCAAAAAGAAGCCAAATGGCGGGAAGGCCTGATTGATGTCCCCACAGAGGTCCAGCCTCCTGGAGCACAGAGGAGAATGGAGAAGGACAAAGAATAGAGATGGAGGGAAGAATGGGGAAGTATCCTACACAGTCCCTTAGGTCGGAGATACCCTTAATTTTCTAAAGATATTCTCAAAGTTTAAGTGATTCAAAGACCAGAGTTTTGGCTACGGGAAAATGTACGGGGTGGCCTTCTTTGACCTCATCCCATTTAATTTCTTCTTTATTTCTAGCAAATTGGCTCTTCTCTGCTCTGAGCCATCAGTGAGATTGTCTATGAGCACACTAGAAAAAACACAGACCTTTCCCCACAATAAAAGAAGCCAAGTCTCTTCATGGCAGCATAGCAGAATAGCCAAGAGCATGAGTTTTGCAGCTGGACTCTCTAATTCCAATCCTTGCACCATTCTAGACAGTGGTACTGGGAACAAGTAGGTCATAGCTGATTCTGAAGTCAAAATTTTAGCTGAAATTTGTTCTGGTGGCAGAGCTGCAGGCTCTTTTCATGTCCATGGTTCATATCAAAACAGTAATAAGAATAATCAGAAGAAGGAGGAGAAGAAGAAACAGCTACTATAAACAAGCAATTAATATATTATCATACATGGCCCCACCACCTAATTTACATAGGATATGAAGGTATATCAGTTATGTTCTTTTCTAAATGCTTTCCTCTAATAAGCAAAATTCATAATCTGGCTGCAATTGACAACAAAACAGTCTCTGTGATGCTTGCGTCATTTCTAAATAATACTTTCAGTATTTAATTATAACATGACATCAAGATTTGGGAACAAGTCTTCAAGTGCCTATAACTCCAGTTTAAAAAAGAACTAAAAGATGTATTTTTGAGGATTGCCATCTGTCAATTTTTTAAAAAAAGTCTGAATAGTGATTTCTTATTCCATTCTTTTTTCTTGTCAACAGATTGTTCTTAGTAGTTTTCTAATTGGACACTTGAGAAAGAGACTTAAGTATTTATAGAGAAGCACGTCAGAACTCCTGAATTTTGAGCAGGTAATTGAAAAGTGTAAAACAAACAAAAAACAGGAAAGGAAGAGAGTGACAAATGTCTTACTATACAGGTGTTGCAAATCCTTACTTTATTGATTTCTAATATTTGCAAATGTCCATGCTGTGAGGCTTGTGTCTTTTAGTTGAAATAAACATAAACAATAGTTAAGTGATTTGCCGCACTGACACAGAGATTGCTGTCTCTGATTTACTGCAAAGGGCACTACTCCTCATCACAGGACACTAATCTCTCTTCCCCAAAGATAGGAGCAGACCTAGAATATACTCTTCGACCAAGGGACAATTTCAGCCAAAGCGAATCTTAGTGTGCCCCCCTCAGACCATAATGGCAGCTGCCTCCACAACTCACTAGCTAAAAATTGCTAAAGGGCAACACTAAGAAATCTCAATGTATGAGCCAGAATGCCAGAAGAAATGCGATATTTGCTTAAAAATAGCAATACCTATCATACATACGTGCACATATCTTTAGTGATAACATTTACCTTTGTATTTGGTTTGTTAAAGCTAATAAAGAAACCTAGCACTCCCTTTTGCTTTTGTCCACATACTTTATTTTTGCCTCTACTGCCATGCTGTAGCATTAGATAAAGCAAGATGGGGTGTCCTTCCACCTAAAACATTCTACAGGAAAAAATGTTGAGCAAAAAAAGGAGTATTTAAAAAGAAGCCGGACATGGTGGCGTGAATCTGTAATCACGGGCACTTGAAGGCTGAAGTGGGAGGATTACTTGAGTCCAGGAATTGGGAGACCAGCATGGGCAACACAGTGAGACCCCCATCCCTTAAGAAATACATTTGAAAAAGGGGACCACATTTAAACTGTAGACTGAAGTGGAATGAATGAGCCAGAAAGGAGAGTGGAAAGCAAATGTTTGAAAGAAAAAAAGAAAAGCAAGCCAACAAATAAATGGACAAAGAAGGACAGTGAAAATATCACTAACCGTTTATCATAAGATTCTCTTTGGATGCTAATCTAAGGTATTATTTGAAGTTTGCAGAAAATTCTTGTGCTAATAAAGGCTTTTTTTTTTAAATATTTCCAAGCTTGAAATAATTGTGTGTAGTTAACCTCTATCATATTGCAAACTCTAAAATTAGAATTATTCGAACTGTTCAGGCCCTGTAACTTTTCCAAAAAAATATTCTATTGGAAATTAGTTCCTTTAAAGGACCAAACCGTGCAACACCACTGGTGGTAGTGTCTTAATTTAGAGAGTCCATACCAGTGATTTTCAAGCATTAGTGTGCTCAGAGTTTCTGGTTCAGTAGGTCTGGGCCAGGCCGAGGGAATTTTCATTTCTAAGAAGTTCCCAGGTGATACTGACACTGCTATTCCCAGGGACTACATTTTGAGATCCGCTTCTATGTCACAAATCCAAACACAAAGGCTTTTTCACAATCCCTTTTAGCCTAGGATGAGCCTGACTGCAATTTCTCGTCCTTATCGCCGGCCACTTTAATCTTCACTTGACGGGGAAGGGAGAGTGAGAATTATGCATGCATTTTTTTTTCTTTCATTTTTAAAAAAGAAAACTCCAAGCCCACACTCTTAATTATCTGCGATGAGGTCATTTGCACCTGGGTCATTTATTTAGGCAACAAGTAGTCTTGCTAGAGGCTTTAAGGAGGTGTTAGCAGAGAGTTGTGTGGCTTCCAGGTTCCTGGGTCTACCTTAAATCCCCTTCCTCTTTCTTTCTTTCTTTTCTTTCTTTTTCCTCTCTTCTTCTCCTTGCCGTTTTGAAAGCCCCAACTGCCCAGTCTCTGGGTGTCCGGGTTCCCAGGTCCCTAGGTGGCGGAGCCCGACACGGCCCCGCCCCGTCTGCCCGCAGGGCCCCCTCCCCGGCCCGCCCGCGCCGGCTCCTCCGCAGTGCTTTCGGCTGTGAGCTTGGGCGGCGGCGGTGCTCCACTTTCGGGGAGCCCGGCGGCTCTGGGAAGCTCACTCCTCCACTCGTACCCACCCTCGACCGCAGAGCCCTTGCAGCCATGAGGGAACAGCTCAAAGGGTAAGTGAATCTCGGCTCCGGCCCCCTCCGAACGCCGCAATCCGTACACTTGTGGCGCGAGCAGGGGCAAGCTGAGGCGGTCAAAACTTGGACAGGCGCGGCGGCGGCTGGACCCTGGGTGCCGGGCAGCTGGGCGTCTAGGAAGCTTTCCCGCGGGTTCCCGCGGCGCCACTGCAGGTGCGCCCCCCGGGATTTCTCTCCAGGCGCCGGGCTAGTGGGGAACCTCTTCCCTCGGCTTTGGGACGGGCTCGGAGAGAAAAAGCTGATTTCTCTTCGTCCCCAGAGGGGACAACGCGTTCCTCACGCGGGGGTCTGGGGCCGGGGGAGCTTTTTGCTCCTTTCCAGGCTGCCAATGTGGACGTGAGCAAGGCAGGGTGTTCTTTAAATCGTCGCTCTTACTCGCAGAAGGAAGGGGCGCACGCGGCGCTACCTTCCATTGCACTGCAAGTGCCAAAGGTCAACTTTCTGCCTGATTTCTTCCGAGGATTCCAACTGACATTTCCCTCGCTACATTTTCTACCGTGCTCATTCCATGCCCCAAGACCTGCAGAAATCAGGAAAGAAAGAACAAACAACTAAAGCCCAGAAGTCAAGGATTTCAGGGGGTATTTTGTTTGTTTGGGCTTTTTTTTTTTTTTTGCCCTTTGGAATTGGGTGTGGAGTCATTTCTGGGGTGTTCTCCGCGTTTCTCCAGGTGTCTGTGCTCACCTTCAAGCAAAGTTTGTTACTCCCCGATCCTAGCACGGCAAGGAAAAGGGCAGGACACTTTGCTATCTTAGTCAAATTTGTAGTTAAGTTTCAAGCTTTAAATTGAAGCAGTTTAGTTGCTTGAGGGAGACATAATATTAATTATAAACTGTTTTTACATCATGAAAAAAAATCCATTCGATTTAAGTGGTGAACTTTCAAGTGGCGTCTTTAAGTGAAATCTACATTCTTCCTTGGGCGATAAACTCTTGGTCCTCTGCTTTATCCCTGCCACCTCTCCTTGTCACCCCCCACCCCATCACCCTTTCTTTTTTGCCTAGATTTTTTATTACCTTTTTCCGAAGCCCCTCTTGGAGGATACATTTGCTGTTGGAGAGGAGCAAATGAAACAACACTGTTATATGAAAGGTCTCTGACCCTTGAACACCGTGGAATTGGTTTCAGGCATCATTGTTTGATCTCCATTGGACACGACCCTGAAAAGAAATTGCTTGGCCGAAGTTGAGGGTGGGAGTTAAACCTTGAAAAGCAAATAGAACCGAGGACAAGTAACAGCTGGAACAGCCTCCGAGGCAATCATCTTTGCCCTGGCTTGAGCCAAACAGAATAAAATGGTAACTATCCCAGGGAACAAGAAATGGGAACTAGAATAGGATTTCTGATACTTATATTGATGCCCACCCCTCCAAAGCCCTGCCCCACGGTAGCAGAAACTTTAAAATATATTTTACCATCCACACCCTGCCAGTATTCCAGCAATGCAAGCCAAGTTCAACAATTCAGCATGCAAATGCCAACGTTCCTCTAGAAAAAGAGTCTGATCCCCAGATTAAAGGGAAATCATTTGTGTGTGTGGATCAATGGGCTCCAGATTATATATGAAGCCAAACTCTAATCCTCTGCAAATCGCAAGAGAACGCTACCTTTTTATATTGCTGCATAGCGATTAGTTTCTCCCTGGGAAGTAGTGGAAAGATAGTTTTCTTAAAAAGGCAACTCTTCGGAATATTTTAGTACCAAATAACAGTGGTGGCAGAAGAAATCTTATTTTAATTAGGCAACTGCCATTTTCCCAGCCACAGCAGTAGATATTTGTTACTTTTTACAAGTGTTTAATGTTTGTTTTTAAGAAACTAAAAAAAGCAATTCCAGTAAGTCTGATTATTCCAGCACTGACAGCAGGAACAGCTCTGAAGCAGTTATTATAACCTTGCACACTACTTGAAACTAAAGAAGGTGAGAGAAAATTTAAATTGTATGGTAGGAAATTAGGTCAGCCTTGTGCTCAGTAGAGTAATGCTTTAATTTCTTATTATTGACAAGTAGGTGTTGCCGGGTCTTTTGTCACAGTCAATGGTTTTATATTTTAATTTCCATCAGGTTTCTATCACAGCCTCAAATAAAAGGGAAAAAGGAGAGATTATCATGGTTTGTACATATAAAAAGAAGAGGGGAAATCTTCATATAAATACTGTCAGAGTGGCATATCCGATGCCAGACTTTGGAAACAGCAGTGCCAAAAATCAATAAGATTTGCTTTTAAAGATTTAAAGAGCGTTTTAAGGATTATTTATGAAGCTGATCTCTGTGTTAATGTGTATATAGACTTATGATCTATGTTGAACATTATTCTCAGAAGGGCCAAACAAAGATGTACCCGTTAACATGTGAACAGGTTTCAGAATTTCCTTTTTGGTTGTTCATGGTATATGGGGAGTGCATTTCCTATGTGGAGAGTGAAATGCAGAAAAGAGACAATTACCAAAAACAGTGCCACCCACCCTTCCACTCCCTCCTTCCTAGCACACCATGTTTTTCTATATTGTCTGCATATTTTAGGTAAGTGTAAACTCTTCTCATGGAGTTATTGAGAAATCTCTACTGTTTTTGAAGGCAGGCACAGAGTAAGAAATGAAGCTGTAAAATCTTTATTGATCACGGACAGAAAATTGGTTTGTCCTTCAGAGTAGAAGATAGATATGAATCATGCAGATTTGTGCCTACTGTTTCATCCAGTCCATATTCATAGTTCCTATCTATTTTGGGGGGTTAAATGTGTCCCAGTAGGGGTCTGGATTCATCACAGGTAGAAAATACGCACATGCTGTGAAGTGAATATTTGGTTCATCATATAGTTACCAAAAAATCTGAAGCTATGTTGCCAAGCACTTTCAGTATTAAATGATTAAAAGACAATTTCTCTCCTTTTGAGGATTAGTCACACCCTTTATTCTTTTCTTCTTTCCACTTGTGCTCACTTCTTTTGCTTAGAACTGGTTTGCAATTGAAGTGAAACTAAGACTGCAAAGATGAAATCTAAATCTGTTTTTCTAGTTCTTTTGCATTGCTTAAAAATAAAAGGTTTGTGTGTTGAAGGTGAGAAAGGTTAGCTTTGGAATTGTTTGAGGAGCTCATTTATCTGTGTTATTCAAGTCCTCCCGAATCACAGATAACTGGGAGAATAGTACCTATGACGGACTAGTATCTTAACTCACAAATGGGCAATGGAATTGGGGGCTTAGAATTTCTTCCTTCTTTCAGTAAAGGAGATTTTCAATTTTGCCGAGGACTGATGGATTAAAGAAAATTATTTCTAAAACCCTTTTCATAATTTTAACCTTCAAAATAAATTCTTTAAAAAGGTAGGAAATGTAGGTATGCCAACAGTCATGAGATTTCTTTCCGAGATGGGAAGCTACATGAAGCCCTCACTCATTCTGTGTGGGATTCTCCTGTAAATTGTATGCACCGTTTCCATTTCCTTTTAGAATTGTGTTTGGTACAAGTTTATTTCTTGCCTGTGTCTCCAATTTGAAGTCCACTCCAGATGGTGGCTTTTAGGGTGGTTCCCTGTCTCCGTCTGATCAGGCTTATCAGCTCAGCTGAATGTTTTTTTGCAGATCTATAGAAGGTGTTCCGGTCCTTACAGATATCCTGGAGATGGGACATTGTTGTTACACAGTGTGACTAGTAAGGGCTTGTGTGAGCCCTTGTACGTGTGGGCACACATGTGCATGCTTCCCCCTCTTCTCTCTTCCTTTCTCTCTGGGGCTAGTATCACATCTGGATGACCTTTGGAAATAGAGGAGGCCTGAATGCAGAGTGGTCTCAATAGAAGGTAACCTTCCCTTGCTCTGCACTTGTGTATGGAATTGGTACACACTCACTTTGCGAGCTGAGAAACGCCTGAGAACAAGCAACACTTTTTCCATGAAGCTGCAAGCCGCAGCCTCCTTGTACTGTGCATCTAAAGTACCAGGCCCACCTACCCCTTCCCCAGATCCTAAATTGGCTTGGTCATGGGGTTTCCTAAAACCCCTTAAAGCACAGACACCACATCTCATCTTCTTGCACTTTAAGACTTGAATGTCGCTGTGTTACATTCCCTCAACTGATAAGTCCTTGTTATACTCCTCAAACGTGAATTGTCTCTGTGGAAAAGTAAAACAGAAAATGTGTTTGGAAGACAGTGAAACAGCCCTTCACAAGTGAACATTTTCTTGCAAATTGATTTCAGTAGCCCTCACTGTTTAATCACTGATTGGCAAATATCACAGGGATGGTTTTTGAAGTTGTACAGTTTGGGTGATTTCCATATGTCTTTATGAGATTTATGATTGTATTATTTTTCTAAACCAACTTAAATGGCTCTTTTCACTTACTTTTTTTAATCACAGGTGATAACGTGTAGCGTGTTGGCTTTGCTCTCTACGAAGGGTCTTCCTGAGGCTTGATTAACTAGAGTTGGATCCACATCTATATTCTAATCAACTAATAATAGATTTGCTTTTAATAGATGACAATTTGAGGGGCACATGATACCAAAAGCGACCACATATTGAGCACCAAACGGTGCCGGTCACTTACCTATAGCAACTTAACCCTTTAATCCTCCAAGGTAAGCAGGCTTGCTTTAAATTTCACCCCCAGTAGGGCACAGAGCCCTAAAATTCAAAACATATGCTAAGGCCATTTGACTTTGTTGCCTCTCCAAACTCCACTTTCTGTGTGAAGCCTCTACACTTTCTGCTCCTCTTTGAAATGCCCCAATTTAGGTGATTTCTCTTTTTTCCTTCCTTACCCTTCCCCCCAAAAGGTTATGAATAGGCTCTGCGTATGAGTACCCAAATATCATTCAAAACTTCATTTTACTGTGTCAAAGCCTGTCATGTAATCCCTGAAAAGTGGAAATACGATGCTATGGTGATTTATGTAGATGGGCCAAAGTAAGGAAAAGTATATGTAGTTATTTCTCCAGGGTTTATTCACGTAATTGAATGAGGAACAAAGGTGTTTTGTTCTTTTTGTGGCAGGGGCTGATAGCTAGCAACCACACTTCAAGAAATGGAAAAGAGTTGTGAATGCTTCAAGTAAATATAGGAAGAGGTGTAGTGGTGTATAGTATAGCCTACTTAGTTTAAAGAAAAAGCACTCTGAAAGTAATGGGAAGAAGGAAGTTATGATATATTAGTTAGGCACTGGATATACCTTAAGCTGAAATGAAATACAGGTATCATGGCTATGCGATCTGGATATGTAGAGAAAAGAGTAATGGAAAAATGTCAGGGGCAGTGAAAGCAAATGAGAAGTGAGATGATTTATATTTATTGAACTAACGTCCGGTATCTCTTTGACAGAGTTGAATAACTGTCAGTGTCCTTTCTGTAGTGTTTCACATTGGATGGGTGAAGAAATCCTGATATTCGATTATTGATCACGTAACAAGGTCAATTTATCATAACTGAGGCACATTCAATTTGTGGGTACAAAGAAGAAAACAAATTCTGGGAATTGAATAATGTTTATATTGCTTTTCCCCTTTGAAAACAAAGATGGGGCCTTTCTGCTTGTAAGATAAACACTTCTTCAATACACTATGGAAGTACTTTGAAATAAAGACTCGGAATGGTTCAAAAGCAAATCATGTTGTTTCGGTTTTTTCTCTTTCTCAACTACCCATTGTAAATTCTAAAGTCTTTCTTTATGTTTTGTGTTTTAGCCACGAGACCCAAACAACTTGCTGGGACCATCCCAAAATGACAGAGCTCTACCAGTCTTTAGGTAAGGACTTAGCCCTGTTTCCTCCAAGTTAAGTGACCGGCAGCTTTTAGGATAAACTGGTTTGTAGTGTGAAAGTTATTTGCTATGTAAATATATCACTAGATTGTTTCAAGGGTGAAAGCAATGGCACCTTTCTAGCCCAAATTGACAATCACCTTTCTTTTTTTCAGAGGTTCCTTAAAAACAAGTTTTAGAAGTTGATTGATTTCTGAAAATTCAATACACCTGAAAAGGCCTAAAGGTCTTTGTAGTTTTCTTGCTCCCTGCAAGGATGGAAAAACACTTGCAATTTACGGCTGTTTTTTTCCCTTCCCATGAAGATGGAAAACTGTTTCAGGTGCTTATTGATTCCTTCCGTGTGAAACTGAGACAACCTTTTGCCAAACCACAGCTGTTGTGTTAAAGGAATTTTCTGCAGTCTTTCCAGTGCTCACAATTCCTAAGGCCTGGCAGGTCATTAATGTGAACATTTAAATGATTTCTTTACCATGGCTTGTTTTGTGTTTATGTAGGAGCTTGACAGTTGTGTTTTCTTCCCCCTCATAACTTGAAATTTTTTGAATAGGTACATAGCATGCAAATAGGGGTTTGAAAACACCAGTCTTTTTAACACTTGAAGAACATCTAGATATCTCATTTGTCATTTTAGATCTACAAGGAATATTCTGAAATGAATTATCTTGAGTCGCAGCTTGTTTTTCTTTTTGTTGTGTTTTGGGACAGGGTTTTGCTCTGTCTACCAGGCTGGAGCGCAGTGGTGCGGTCATAGCTCATGCAGCCTCAAAGCCCTGGGCTCATGCTGTTTTGTGCCTCAGCCTCCTGAGTAGCTGGGACTACAGGCATGCACCACCACGTCCACCTCATTTTAAAAATTTATTTATTTTATTTATTCTTGTAGAGATAGGTCTCACTATGTTGCTCAGGCTGTGTGTGTGTGTTTTTTTAATAAAAAAGTTAGTCATATCTTCTCTACTTTTTAAAGTCTGTATTTCTGTGAATGGACATGCTGATAGGCTAAAACGCATAAGGTGATATCTTTGGATTTAAGGTTACGTGATAAAGACCATGGGAATCAGGGTGCTTAAATATAAATTCTGTGTAGGTATATGTAAGTGGGGTGTGTGTGTCAGGGGTACGTAGGAATTACTGCTTTTGTGTCATAGATTCTCACTGAATGAATTGCAACTATAGAGACACCAAGGACTAAAGACGAGATATTAACCAAAAAATTGTTTTATTAAACATTTTTCTAATTATAAATGATCTAAATTTCTTCTAGAAAACCTGAAAAATGCAAATAAAAAACATGAAAAAGAAAAAAAAAAGTCACTTACACTAGTCAGAGCCATCCAATACATTTAAAGTAATACGATGTCATTTCAGTCTAGTAATAAGTGTGTAAACGTTTAAAAATAAAGTTGGGATCAGCTAATTTTCGAGTGCTACATTTCCAGCCCCTATAGAATGTTTTTGGCTTATAATTGCAGACTGTTTATACCACAGGTGGAAAACGTGAATGCTTATCTTTTGGCAAATGAGAGAATGAAACAGCTTCATCTGAAGTGGGCAGCAGCTGTCCTGGGCAAGCTGGTCTTCTATCCCAGTACTCCCAGAACCCCTGATTGTACAAGAGAAACTAGAAATCTGTCTGCAAAGAACTAATTTAAATTTGTCTCTGCCTCCTGATCATAACCTGTGGTTTACACAGATTTAGCCCACTTGTAATATTTCCTACTCTAATTACACTGATTTCTAGTTGTAATATTTTAATTTACTCTTAAAATAATTATAGAATTAATACCTATTTATATTTTTTAAAATTTAAATATACAGACAGGCTAACAACAAAAAAAAAGAGACAAATCATTCATAGCCTGCTTAGAGTTAGCTGATGTTTAATAATCTAGTAGATATCTTCAAAAATGTCTTTCTATACATGTATTTTTCTAAAAGCTGAATCAGTCTCTCTCTCTTTTTTTTTTTTTTTTTTTTTTTAAAGACAGAGTCTTTGCTCTTGGCCCAGGCTGGAGTGCAGTGGCGCAATTTCAGCTCGACTGCAACCTCCGCCTCCTGGGTTTAAGCTATTCTCTTGCCTCAGCCTCTGGAGTAGCTGGGATCACAGGCGTCCACCACCACGACTGGCTATTTTTTTTTTTTTTTTTTAATAGTAGAGACGGGGTTTCACCATGTTAGCCAGACTGGTCTCAAACTCCTGACCTCAGGTGATTCACCCGCCTTGGCCTCCCAAAGTGCTGGGATTGCAGGCGTGAGCCACCGTGCCCAAATCATTCTCTTATAACTTACTTTTTTTCACTGGAAAATAAGGTATTACCATGGCCATATTTCCATTTTGTTGTTTAGTATTCTGTACTACTTATTTTCGTTTACTCTGCAGTGAGGAATCACAAACATGTTTGATGAAAAGCTAATTATGGGCTATCAATGAATACATGTTTGCTCGATTAATATGAATTCAATTTACATTTAATCATTATATTTCTAAAATTTTCTCAGTAGTTTGGATGTGGTGACAAACTCACTTGGATAAACTCACTTGGAGCTACACTTGGATTGGGCTTGTGAAATCACTCGATTTCAAATGATAATGGAAAATGACAGTTGCAGGGGATTTTAGAACTCATTTATTGCAGAGTTTTTTATTAAATCAAGTTTGAGGTATAATTTGTATATAATAAAAGGAAACCATTGTAAGTGTATGATCAATTCCAGCCCCCTTTGAAATTCTGTTTCATGCTAGCCTAATAACAAACCATTTGCAAGTGAATTAAGTGTTGAAATTTCCTTTTCACCTTTCAGGGGTGATATTTCCATTATTTTTGTAACAATCAAACATTCGTTGGGCTTTTATCCCAATGGTGATTCATCAGATAACGTCTCCCATTTATTGAGGGCCTATTATACGTGTGCCACATGGGACATGCCAGCAACCACCCTCCATGGTGGATGGTACCAACATCCACATTTCACAGGACAGTGAAGCCAAGCTCAGGGAGGCATTGATCAGGGCTACACAGCTATGTGGGGCTACACTTTGATTTGTCCTTGGTCTTGTGTTAGTGCTTTCACTGCTGTCATTGATTTTATTCACTAAAGTATGTTCATGTTGGTTACTTCATATCTGCTACACGTATATATGAATTGGTAGTTTTTTTTTTTTTTTTTTTTTTTGAGATGGAGTCTTGCTCTGTCGCCGGGCTGGTGCACAGTGGCGCAGTCTCGGCTCACTGCAACTTCTGCCTAAAGGGTTCAAGCGATTCTTCTGCCTCAGCCTCCCAAGTAGCTGGGACTACAAGCACGTGCCAAATGCCCAGCTAAATTTTTGTATTTTTAGTAGAGATGGGGTTTCACCATGTTGGCCAGCATGGTCTCGATCTCTTCTATGCATAGTAAGTTACTTGAATGGTGTTTCTGGAAATGGTATGGTGTGTTCCTAAACAATGAGCACTCCTTTCACTGTTGCCTGGCACACACAGAATGATTGACTTAGTTTGTTATATGGCTACATTTTTTTTTTTTGAGAGAGAGTTGCACTCTGTCGCCCAGGCTAGAGTGCAGTGGTATGATCTTGGCTCACGGCAACCTCTGCCTCCCGGGTTCAAGTGATTCTCCTGCTTCAGCCTCCCGAGTAGCTGGGATTGCAGGTGTCTGCCACCATGCCCAGCTAATATTCGTATTTTTAGTAGAGACGAGACTTCACCATGTTGGCCAGGCTGGTCTCTCCTGACCTCAGGTGATCTGCCCGCCTCGGCCTCCCAAAGTGCTAGGATTACAGGTGTGAGCCACTGTGCCTGGCCTGCCTGCATCCTTGAGATCCTGTATAAGATTAACTACCAACAGTGCCTTTCCCCATCTCTAAAATTATACTGTTTCAAAGTCAAAACATAAACGTAAAATACTGAAAATAAACTTTTTATTGCTTTTTAGTTTTTACTTAGTAGTTTATATTTTTCTTCTTCAAGAGGTATCCCTTTAGGTTCAAATTGCTCTTTGAGCTGGATGAAATTGTCAGAAGCCTTCAACTACAGCCAATTCATGAAAGGTATCTTGAAAGCAGAAATGGTGTTGTGGTCTGGCGTGTCAAATGTTTAAGACCGGCCGGGCACGGTGAGCTCACGCCTGTAATCCCAGCACTTTGGGAGGCCAAGGTGGGCATATCATGAGGTCAGGAGTTCGAGACCAGATTGGCCAACAGAGTGAAGCCCCATCTCTACTAAAAATATAAAAATTAGCCGGGCATGGTGGCAGGCACCTGTAATCTCGTCTATGCAGGAGGCTGAGGCAGGAGAATCGCTTGAACCCAGGAGGCGGAGGTTGCAGTGAGCTGAGACCGTGCCATTGCACTCCAGCCTGGGTGACAGAGCAAGACTCCACCTCAAAAACAAAACAAAAAACAACAACAACAACAACAAAAATGTTTAAGACCACATCTAGCCCTCTCTACTAATCAAACCTGAACCTCAGGTCTCTGGTGAAGTGCTGACAAAATCAATATGTTGCTTTTTCCTCTGTTACCCCCACTCCAGACATACTCTACTGTGGAAGCTACATGGTTCACAGTATGCATGAAAGGTTATATATTCTTAAAGATGCCCACTTCTGAGGATATTTCCCTTCTCTAATTTGCCAAAGTTCCCTAGCAGCCTGTTCAACACATGTTTCTGTTACCTGCCTTGCCCTCAAAAGCATTCAGGTGTTCCCCCCCCCGCACACAGTGTTTGAGCAGAGTAGGATTAAAAGCTGAAAACATTTTGTAAGAACTGAAAAAGTAGAAAGTATTTACTGATGAAAAGCTATACTGTTGCTTGAAGTATTACCATTGGAGCTCTCTAATAAATTCTAGGTAGTTTTCCTTTTCATTCCTTTTCCACTGATTTTCTATTTACAATTAGATGTTTGTATTTACAATGAATTTGTATTTACAATTAGATGTTTGGCAAAAAAAAATTTCTTCATCGGTATCCCCTATTCTATTTCTTAGTGTCTCTATAGCTATAATTCATTAACCAATGAGAACCTATGACAGAAAACTAGCAGTAGCCACAGACACGCACACACCCATACCCCCCCACATATATGTAGATAATTTATGCTTAAGGACCCTGATTCTCATGGACTTTGTCAGTTAACCTTTAAAACAAGGAGATCATCTCATGTATTTTTAGTCTGTAAGTATGTCTAGTCATGAAAAAATGCAGATGTAGACATTTTAGAGATAGAGAAAATAGAACTTTTTTGATTAAAAAATAAACAATTTATTAATTTTAGATTCTTTCCAACGGATCTAAAATGGCTTTTCAGAGGTTTCCATCAAGTATTAAAAATATTGTGTTCCCCTCATTTATAGGCTGTGTACCTACGCAAAAAATTGAGAGAAAATATTATCAGAGTCCCACACAAAGCAAGACACAGCAAAGAAATAATTTCAACATTCACTATGATAACTGAACAGTCATTAGGTATTTGAGTCTCCAGAAAATTTTTTACACCACATTAATGGTTTGACAAAAGCATTGTCTTTGATTTTTACAGGGAAGAAATCACTAAAAGCAACTGGAAATCAGTTTTTTTTCAGCATTTTTCTGTGACTACCCCCAATTGTCATAGAATAGTAGTAGAGAATAGCAGTGGAGTGAATGGGATATAAGAGACCAGGTGTCTCATGTCTGTTTTTTCTAGGTCTTGGTGCTTTATCATTAAAATGTGAGGACATAAGTGTCTAAGAATTTTGTTTTTCTTTTACTTTGGGCTAAGGGTGTGGCAGGCTGTTTCTAAACTTGCTGTGATCATCATTTTTCAAGAGATACCGTTTTCAAGAGGTACCTTTAGGCTAACTCTGCAGACAAATGGATTTCTAAAAGTTTAATCATTCCTATGTTTTGAAATGTACATTCTGGAGAAAACAAACAACAGGAAAAAGATCATGCCACCATCCATGTCTTACAGGCTGAGTGAGGCAAGCTGTTGTCAAATAGAGAGGCTCTTAAAATATTTCCCGTTAGACTCCTCGGGGCCATTCATTTGTTATTGAGAGGGCACATTCTTTGTCGCTCCCTAGAAGTAGTAATATTTTCGATTCATGAGGTGAATTTTAGATTCCTATTAGCATTTTTACAAATGTAATGGAAAGACTGTTCCAATAGGTTAGCTTGGTGATTTAAAACCCTGAGCTCTTCCAGGCTCCAGAAAGCATTTACAAAATCGGTAGATGTTAGATAGTAAGATGCCCTGGAATTTATTTTGAAATACTAATATAATATTGATTTACATGAAGCGCAGTTATGTGGTTAAAAGCCTGTCCTTTTCTCACAATTTATGTCCAGGTCCATAAGTTCATTAGTAGAATTTTAAGAAAATATTTTTTAAAAGCTCACCCTGCCCCCATACACATAATATGTGCTGCTTAAAAATACTTTTTTTAATTTATTTTTTTTTTAAAGACAGTATCTTGCTCTGTCACATAGACTGGAGTGCCATGGCCTGATCATGGCTCACTACAGCTTTGAACACCCAGGCTCAAGAGATCCTCCCACCTCAGCCTTCCAAGTAGCTGGGACTATAGGCGTGTGCTACGGTGCCTGGCTAATCTTTTTTAATTTTTTTGTGGAGGCGAGGGTCTCACCATGTTGCCCAGGCTTGTCTGGAACTCCTGGGCTGGAGGGATCCTCCCACCTTGGCCTCCCACAGCTCTGGGATTCCAAGTGTGAGCCACTGCACCTGGCCTCACATTTTGCAATTGTAAGTCTTACTACAAACTTAAGTAATCAAGAGAGTACTTACATAAGGACAGATATACTGATCAACAGAGTAGAATTTAGGCTGAGCATGGTGGCTCACACTTGTAATCCCAGCACTTTTGGAGGCCAAGATGAGGAGATCACTTGAGCTCAGAAGTTTGAGACAAGCCTGGGCAATATGGTGAAACCCCATCTCTACAAAAAATACAAAAATTAGCCAAGCGTGGTGGCATATGTCTTTAGTCCCAGATACTCAAGAGGCTGAGGTAGGAGGATTGCTTGAGCTGGGGAGGTTGAGACTACAATGAGCCGAGGTTGCATCACTGCACTCCAGTCTGGGCAACAGAGTGAGACCCTGTTTAAAAAAAACATTGTTTCTTAGCCTGTCTTATTGAGGGTCTCTTAATTATAAATACAATAAAATATGTGGTCCCCTGGTGGTTCCTTTCTAAATTACAATGTGAGGTTTTTTTTTTTTTGCATTTGTGGTACCATCAGTATAGTACAAGAATACCAGTTTACAAAGGAGACATATAGGTAAAAGTAGGACAATGTGAAGAGAGAATCACTGCACTTCAGAAAGCTGATTTTATTTCAAGCAGTTTTATTAAAATCTAGATGCACCATATGTTCTGATGTTACTTATTCCAATTTCCTTTTCCTTTATCGAAGCCTTTTTAGCCACAAGTTTTTTTCTCCAGGGGTATTGGTTCTTTTTTACTTAAGTTATCACATTCTTCAGAAGGATCTAGCCGTTTTTAATCTGTTGCCCAAGTTTTGGAACCCATTATCCAGCATGATGCTCACTTGAATTATGCAAAAGCTCTCAATTTTCCAAAATGAACTTCCGAGTGTTTTCAAACTTCTTAGGAAAAGTGGTAGCTCACGCCGGTAATCCCATCACTTTGGGAGGCCAAAGTGGTTGAATCACGAGGTCAAGAGATCGAGACCATCCTGGCCAACATGGTGAAACCCCACCTCTACTAAAAATACAAAAAATTAGTTGGGTGTGGTGGTGCGCGCCTGTAGTTCCAGCTACTCAGGAGGTTGAGGCAGGAGGATCGCTTGAACCCCAGAGGCAAAGGTTGAGCCAAGATGGCGCCACTGCATTCCAGCCTGGTGACAGAGCAAGACTCTGTCTCAGAAAAAAAAACAAAACTCAAAACCATAAGATTTGAAGGCAGTCGATCAGCACATGGCCCTTAACTTCACGTCTGTGGCCTGCAGAGAGCTTCAGAATGTTAAAGTGAGGATTTAACTTTAGGGTCTGCTGGGCCTCAGGTTATGGGTGTGATTCTTCAGCAGTTCTAGTTGGGAGGACTAGTTAAGTCCTAGTTAACGGGGTTAAGAGCTTCTTAAAGATACATGAATATCATTATAAATCAGCAATTGCAAGAGAGTTAACACTGTCATCAAAATCCTTGTACCTCTTTCTTCAGTTTGCCCAAGAGGAAGGAAATTGTAGTTATTTGCTCATTCCCCCTCTTTCGATAGGCTTTCTACATTCCATTAAGTATTCCCTCCTGAGTATGCTCTTAGGCTAGAAACTGCAGGATTCTGAATGACTATGAATTCCTTTTGCATTAGGAGCTTGTCCTAATGCTTTTCTCAGCATATTTTGTGAACTAAACTGTTCTCCACTAAGCTACTCAATATTTAGCTTTCCTTGGCTCTTGCATCTAATTCCTTAACATATTGCTCAGTGTTAAAACCTCTGCCTTTTGCCTTTTTTTTTTTTTTTTTTTTGAGACAGAGTCTCGTTCTGTTGCCCAGGCTGGAGTGCAGTGGTGTGATCTCGGCTCACTGCAACCTCAAGCGATTGTCCTGCCTCAGACTCTCGAGTAGCTGAGAGTACAGGTGTGGGCCACCATGCTTAGCTAATTTTTCTATTTTTAGTAGAGATGGTGTTTCGCCATGTTGACTTGACCAGGCTGGTCTTGAACTCCTGACCTCGTGATCCACCTGCCTCAGCCTCCCAAAGTGCTGGGATTACAGGTGTGAGCCACTGTGCCCGGCCTGCCTTTTGACTTTTTACTGCCATAATGCTTTGAACTGGAAAGGATATCTAGATTCAGATGTCAGCTTGGGTGTGACTTTGGGCAAGTCCCTTACTTTCTGTTTGTCCTCATTTTCTTATATGTCGTGTTGGCCAGCGTCGTTCATCTTTAAATGACTGGTTTTAGTTTAACTCGTGGATAGAGTAAAGCTTGGTTATAGGAATGCTATCAGCCTAAACCCCCAGTCCCTCTTTGTCACCACCAACCTAAAGGATGTGACTAATAGGTTAATCATATTTATAGTAATTGTACTTTGTGTAGCACTTTACAGTGTGCAAAGAGTTTTCAGAAATAACCATATTTAATCCTTACACAGCTATAGATTAGCTGGCGTATGACCTATCCATTTCAGTTTCAGATTTTTTTGTCCTGTCAGTTTTCTGTCAATTTCAGTTTCAGATTTTTTTTGTCCTGTCATCCCTTTGAGTATCCTTCCAGTTTTTGATTTGAGAAATAATGCTACCATATCGGTGTATGGGACAACTTTTCCCTCTTTCCATTTGGACTTGAGCAGACTGAGGCTCAAGACTTGATTTGATTTATACTCACATACGGGTAGAGATAAGGAACCAAGTCCAGAACATACATTTTATGAACTCCTAGTTCTCTCTTCTCAAAGGAACATCCATTACTCTTAGCTTGATTTATAAAACTGCTTTATCAGCATAATTAAACTGGAATCCATATGACATTCTTTAGCTGACAAAATTGGCACAGGAGATTTACTCAAATTTGGTATTAAGGCTGTTATAAATGTTCTTCCTTTACTCCTACTATCCAGCTTATAAAGGAACAAAGAAAAATAATCTGCTCTTTTAACTTTGATTAGGATCCCTTGGCTTTCCCCATTTGTAAAATAGAAATGTAATTTCCAAATCAAAATTTATGGCATTTTAATGGACTGTTTTATATATTACAATATTTTTTCTTGTTCAAATAACTTGATTTAAAGCTTCTAATTGAAGAACATAAATAAATAGATATTTCTGAATTGCATCTCTCAAAGCTTATTTCAGAAGGAGACTCAAAAAATTGTTCCTTAGGCTTTGACTGGTTTACAATTTTAAAAGAACTGCCAAATCGTGGTTTACTGATCTAAATAGGAGGAACATTAAGGTTACACCTGCAGCTAGAAGAAAAGTGCTGGGTGTGTACAATTTTATGTAGCTGGATCTGCAGAAGATGATTTTTGCACACAGAGTAAAGGCATCTAAAAACGTGTCTGCTCTTATTCAGACATTTGCAATATTTCTTTTTTAAGCCCACAAGTCTGATTACCTCTGTACGTCTCTTGGGAGCTGCAATTTTGTTGGAAAGAGATTCAGAACAGTCAGAACACTCACATAAAATAGATAGAGAGTTTTTAAAGTCTGTACCCTCTACGGTAGTAATAAAATGACCTAAAAATATTCTGAAAGTCTCTCTTATGACATAGTGGATGAATCATTAGCTTATTTATGAATTGGTGATATTCTGTGAGAATGTTTCAAAATTTGCTATTCCACAAAGTGTTGATCGCTTGCATAACTCCAGGAAACTCATTATGCCCCCCTCATAAATAGAACCTTATATAACGGAGACAAATGTTGCTTATATTGATATATTTACATATATATTTCTTTAGCAAGCTTTAATTTTGGGGAAGAAAGTGATTGTTTTTATATTTTACTTTCTTGTTCTGTGAAGAGGCTATCACTTTAAGGCTAGGCACGGTGGCATGCACCTGCAGTCCCAGCACTTCCAGAGGCTGAGGCAGGAGGATCCCTTGAGCCCAGGGGTTCAAGTCCAGCCTGGGCAATATAGCAAGACCCTGTCTTAAAAAAAAAAAAAAAAAAAAAGAGGCCATCACTTTTAAGAGCAGTGCTTCTCAAACTGATGAAGGGCAGGGTTTTTTGTTTTTTCGAGTTTTTTGTTTTTTTTTTTTGAGCCCGGAGTCTGGCTCTGCCACCCAGGCTGGAGTGCAGTGGCGTGATTTCGGCCCACTGCAACCTCCTCCTCCCAGGTTCAAGTGATTCTCCTGCCTTAGCCTCCCGAGTAGCTGGGACTACAGGCGCGTGCCACCACACCTGGCTAATTTTTGTATTTTTAGTAGAGACGGAGTTTCACCATGTTGGCCAGGATGATCTCGATCTCTTGATCTTGTGATCCGCCCTGCTCCACCTCCCAAAGTGCTGGGATTACAGGCAGGAGCCACTGCGCCCAGCTGGTGGTGATTTCTAACATACTATACATCACAAATTGTTAGGTGGTTCTAATAAAACTGACTAGTATGCATTCACACATATAACTCAACAGTCAAATTCAACAACATTTGATCTCATCTGTTCCCTGCTCCATGAGATGAACGCATTGGTCATGAATTTGGATGTCATGGCAATGTCAAATTGCTATGGAAGTTGCTTAACACACTTTCAATTTCTATACCTGTGAAAGGCCATATTTTAAGTAGCACTGTTCTGGAGGACTTAATTTTTGAAAGTATAGATGTAAACTCTAATCAAGTGACTAGGGGGTAGGGGTGGGGGTGGGGGAGGATAATTAACCAAACAGGAACACCTGAAAAATGTTATTTATGAGGTTTAATATTTTGCCAGTTGAGTCAAGTTCAGTTAGAGAAGGGATCTATGTTCTTTCCCCTCCCACTTTGTAGCTCTCCTTAGCAATTATTTTAGAAGACAAAACGTAGAAATCATCGTGTTACAGGAAGGAAGCAGGAATTAAGTGGCAGAGCCACTGCTGCCTAGTTTTACTATCTCTCCCACCCCATAATTAAATGTAATGTATATAATGTGATAAATTTAAAATACAGGTTTGTTTTTATCTAGAATATAAACTATGGTATGTGCACTCTTTATGGGGTGCATTCAGTGGGGGAACTAATTGATTATACTGTGACTTCCCTATTGTCACTTTATGAGTTTAGGTTTGGAGGCAATGTTTTGTAGCAGAAAAACTGTTCATTGACTTTGAGGCTGGATTTAAATTCTGATTCTGTCACCTGTTCTCTTTGGTCAAAAGGAACTTACTAATAATTTTGAACCTCAGTTTTGTGATTTCTAAGTAGTTGTGATGAGACTTACCTTGTGTTGTGAGGATTAGAGATAACATGTAAACTGACAGAACGTCTGATGTAGTAACTTCTCAAGGAATTATAGTTGCTATTAATAGTGATATACATTATTATTATTGTTATTATTATTATTATCGTATACCAGTGTCTCTCCTTATCGAATAATCTTTTGGGTTCCTAAATTGAGATAGCAAGCGTTGAGATAGTGAGAGACACCCAGGTTTAGGTCTTCACATCTGACACTCAAGAGCTACTTAATTTTTCTGAAGTATTTTGCTACTTAACTAAGGTGCTAAAGATCATGTGATCATAATTTACCCCAACTTTTGGAAAGTATACGCTTACTTTAATTTGACATGCAAATTAGAACAATACATTTTCTACTGTGTTGTTTACCCTCCCCTAATTCTAAAATAATATATCATTTAGTTTTTTTTCTTTTTTATATATTTTTATATATATTTTTTTATTGCATTTTAGGTTTGGGGGTACATGTGAAGAACATGCAAGATTGTTGCATAGGTACACACATGGCAGTGTGATTTGCTGCCTTCCTCCCCCGTCACCCATATCTGGCATTTCTCCCCATGCTATCCCCTCCCCCAACTCCCCACCCACCGCTGTCCCTCCCCCTTTCTCCCCGACAGACCGGATAAAAAAGACTACACTTTGGGAGGCCGAGGCAGGTGGATCACCTGAGGTCAGGAGTTCGAGATCAGCTTGGGCAACATGGTGAAAGCCGTTCTCTACTAAAATACAAAAAAGATTAGCTGGGCATGGTGGCAGGTGCCTGTCATCCCAGCTACTTGAGAGGCAGAGGCAGGAGAATTGCTCGAACCCAGGAGGTGGAGGTTGCAGTGAGCCAAGACCGCGCCACGCCACTCCAGCCTGGGTGACAGAGTGAGACTCTGTCTCAGAAAACCAAAACGTAAATATCTAATAAATGATGGTGGTACCACTCTATGGTAGCAGAGGTGTCATCAAATGGCTATAGAGATAAGGAGGGCTAAAACTGTGAAAAGCTTTATGTGGTATGTTGAAGATTTTAATACTAAGGTTTTTGATTTGGGAGATGTATCAATCAGAATCTGTCTAGTCGAGAAAACGGAAACCACTCTAGTTATTTCAAACAGAGGGAATTTCATGCAGGAAATTGGTTACTCAAGAATGGAAGCACTAAAAAGCCACACACACAGCATGTACGTTTCTGTTATTCCTAGGGCTGGAGGAACAATGACAAGAGGTGATATCACCAGAGCCCCAGATGTCAGGGACTTCAGGGTGGAGTTGGATCTAGTAGCCAATTGGGACCGATGAGGGAGGGGCTTATGGAAGGGAACTGGAGCCAGGAAGGAGACACAGTTACTGCCAGACCTGTTGCTGGAAGTAGAATGAGAAAGGGAGTAGCCTGGCTTCTCCTTCCTCCTGCCCTTTGGGCTTCTGTCAGTGACTCCCATTGGCCAAACTTACTTGGAAGCCAACTGGTAAGGGAGCAGGAAAATGCAGTGTAATAAGAGTAGAGCAGAGAAAGGCAGGGAAAGTATCAAAAACAAGCAAATGGTTGAAGTATAGGAGATACCATGGACAGTAAGGCAACCAACCTTCTATGCAAATATGTACGGAACAAGAAACATAAACATAAAAAACCTAAGCTTTCATAGGAGTTTGAGGTGACATAGATAAGATACCAGAAGGACACCCTGGGTTCAAAGGAAACTGATCTTAAAAAAAAAAAAAAAGTGGAGGAGGTAGTATTTAAAAAAAAAAAAATTATCTGCAGAGAAGTCCAAACACTAAGAATCAACTTCCATGCATTTGATGAAAGTAATTGCAATGTTTACAATTGTTTATGCTTACGACCCTCAACACTAAATACAAACATACCATGGAGATATTGCAGGTTCAGTTCCAGAACACTACAATAAAGCAAATATCACAATAAAGTAAGTCACACAAATGTTTTGGTTTTGTAGTACATATAAGTTATGTTTACTCTATAATGTGGTCCAGTAAGTGTGCAATAGCATTATATCTTAAAAAGCAATGCATGTACCTTAATTTAAAATACTTTGTTGCTAAAAAAGCTAACAATCACCTGAGCCTTCAGCCAGTAATAATCCTTTTGCTGGTGGAGAGTCTTGCCTCGATGTTGATGGCTGTGCAGCATGGTGGTTGCTGAAGGTTGGGGTGGCTGTGGCAATTTATTAAAATAAGACTGCCACTCAGTTGACTCTTCCTTTTGTGAAAGATTTCTCTGTAGAATGTGATACCATCTTATGAAACTACTTTCTTTGCTCATCCATAAGTAGCAACTCCCTATCCATTAAAGTTTAATACGAGATTGCAGCAATTCCGCCACATCTTCACGCTCCACTTGTGATTTCAGTTTTCTTGCTGCTTCCACCACATCTGCAGTTATATCCTCCACTGAAGTCTTGAACCCCTCACAGACCTCCATGAGGATTGGAATCAACTTCCAAATTCCTGGTAATGTTGATATTTTGACGACCTCCTGTCAATCACAGATGATGTTAATGGCATCAAGAATCCTTTCCACAGATTGTTATTTTTTTTGAAACAGTTTCGCTCTGTTGCCCAGGCTAGAGTGCAGTGGTGCGATCTCGGCTCACTGCAACCTCCGCCTCCTGGGTTCAAGTGGTTCTTCTGCCTCAGCCTCCTGAGTAACTGGGACTACAGGTGTACACCACCATGCCAAGATAATATTTGTATTTTTAGTAGAGATGGAGTTTTGTCACATTGGCCAGACTGGTCTCGAATTCCTGACCTCATGGACCACCTGCCTCAGCCTCCCAAAGTGCTAGGATTACAGATGTGAGCCACCACGCCTGGCCTCCAGAGATTTTCTATTTACTTTTCCCAGATCCATCAGAGGAATCACTGTCTATGGCACCTATAGCCTTACAAAATATATCTCAAATGATAAGACTTGAAAGTCAGATTTTTTCTTAATTCTTGGGCTACAGAATGGATGTTGTGTAAGCAGGCTTGAAAACATGAATCTCCTTGTACATCTTCATGAGAGCTTTTGGGTGACCAGGTGCATTGTCAGTGAGCAGTAATATTTTGAAAGGAATCTTTTTTGAGCAGTAGGTCTTAACAGTGGGCTTGAGATATTCAGGAAACCATACTCTAAACGTATGCTGTCATCTAAGCTTTGTTTTTCCACATATAAAGCACAGGCAGAGTAGATTTCACACAATTCTTAACGGTCCTATGATTTCAGAATGTAGATGAGCATTGGCTTCAACCAGACACCAGCTGCATTAGGCCCCAATAAGAGAGTCAGCCTGTCCATTGAAGCTTTGAAGGCTATCATTGACTTCTCCTCTACAGCCATAGAGGTCCGGCATCAACACTTGCTGCTTTATCTTGCACGTTAATGTTATGGATATGGCTTCTTTCCTGAAGCCTCTTGAACCAACCTCTGCTAGCTTCCACCTTTTCTTCTGCAGCTTCCTCATCTCTTTTAGCTTTCAGAGAATTGAAGGGAGTTAAGGTCTGCTCTGGGTCAGGCTTTGGGTTAAAGAAATGTCGTGGCTAGTTTAATCTTCTATTCAGACCACTCAGACTTTCTCTCATATCAGCAATAAGGCAGTTTTACTTTCTTATCATTTGTGTGCTCCTGGGGTAGCACTTTTAGTTTCCTTCATTAACTTTTCCTTTGCATTCACTTGACTATTTGGCACAAGAGGACTAGCTTTGCTGTCTCATCTTTCAACGTGTCTTTCCTCACTAAGCTTAATCATGTCTAGCTTTTGACGTAAGGTGAGAGGAGGTATGGCTCTTTCTTTCCTTGAACACTTAGAGGCCACTGTAAGGTTATTAATTAGCCTGATTTCAATATTGTTGTGTCTCAGGGAACAGGAAGGCCAGAGGAGAGGGAAGAGATGGGGGGGACAGCTGGTTGGTGGAGCAGTCAGAACACATACGACATTGATCAGTTAAGTTTACCATCTTACGTGGTTGTGGTTAGTTGCACCACAAAACAATTTCAATAGTGACATCAAGGATGACCGATCATGATTCACCATGATAGATACAATAATAATGACAAATTTGAAATATTCAGGGAATTTTCAAAACAAGATACAGACATAGAGTGAGCTCATGCTGCTGGAAAAATGACGTTCATAGACAAGCTTAACACAGGATTGCCACAAACCTTCAGTTTGTGAACAGTGCAGTATTCACAATGTGCAATACAGCAAAGAAGTGCAATACAGCAAAGTGCAATAAAATGAGATGAGCCTGTAATGTGCCTCTTTAAGGCAGAAACTGTCTTCCTCATCTTTGTCACCAGGGCCTGGTACATGGTAGCCTCTGAAAAAATGATTGTTCGTTGAATGAAGCATAGTAGAGCAAGGGAGAGTGATTTTGCTGGGGGAGGAAAACAAATACCACCCAAGAAGATGGAAAGATACAGATGAGGTTTTTCTAAGACAGATTATTAAACTGGCAAGACAGAACTCTGGAGAGATGGAGTTCTTTCCAGAAAATAGAAGACAAAGCCTCAAAGTAATTAAAATAAGGAATATCAATTAAGTTGTAGATTTTATTGGCAATTTGTTAGAAAACCAAGTGAACTGCTATTCTGGAATTAATTTTGGCCTAAGAGGAATAATTAATTGTTAATTAAGGAGAAATAAGACTGTTAAAATGTGTCAATATGGATTCAGAATTTATACGACAAAGAAAGGAAACACTGAACACAATTTGATGTGCTGATGGCCTCGTTCATTCACTGGTTTCCTGCTTCAGTAAACATTTAAGAGCGTGCCATGCATTCTCAAACTTTAGGGCAACAGGTTAAAAATATCAAGGAGAAAAAGGTTTATTGAGGGTATAGAAGTTTTTTATGATCTTATTTTTATTGAACATTAAAACATGTATGTTCATTCCAGAAATTTTAGAAGATGAAGTGCAAAAACAAAATGAAAATCACCCACATCTCAGTACCCAGAAATAGCCACTATTTCCACTTTAAAAGATTACTTCTGGTCTTCTTTCCTATGCATTTTTATATAGTTGTTTGAGATAATATTATGTTTTAAAGTGTCATATCCTACTTTATTCATTAATATCATATGTCTTCTCTTAGTTCCTTAGAGATGTTATTTTTCCCTAATTGCATTTTATTTGGGGTAGCCACTTTTGTAAACTGTTTCCCAATTTTTGAAAATTATTTTGTGACAAAACTCAAATTTGTGTTAAATTTGTGAAAGCAAATCTTTAAGATTCTGGAGGCTTATTACTAACAAGCTTCTGAGAAGAAAGCCAAGTAAAGTGTTATAATGCCTTCTGTCCAACAAGCTACTTATGTGTAAGTGCACGTTACAGAATAAAGTCAGTGTGGTCAAAAATAGACAGTCAATTATCAGAAGGTTGATAAGTAACATTTATCCTATGAAAAATATAGCTTATGAATTTAAATCAGTGGTTTTCTACCACAAATATCTTAATGAATAACATTTTCTTTACCAAATATATGGGGTGTCAAGGTGACAAGGCAAGTATCCTTGTAAACTTTCAGTATTAGAGGAAAAGCTTTGCCCTTCTTAGCAAGCAATTTTATACAGAAACTCAACTTTATGATGAGTTTCTATAAGTTTTAATTTTTATAATAACTGATATGTAAATAGTTACCTTTAACTTATCTCTCCAGATAGAATGGCTAGCAGACTGTTTGATCTTCTCAAAACGTGTGTGTACAGTTTCCATGTTCTTCTCAAGGTTCTTCCTTCTACTGTTCAGTTGAGGCTGGTAGCCTCTTAGTTTAGTTACATTTTCTAGCCAAGCTGCAATTAAAGAATATGTAAATGATAATTATTTCCATAGTTGTTTTCAATTTTTCTACTGCTCTACGTAAGACTTTGAGGAACACCTTTATGTATAACACCTTCTTACATTTGATTCATGTAAGTGGAGTCAGAGTCAAATAATAATGATTTTAAGCTTTTTGGTATGCATTGCCAGAAACTTTCTCAGAAAGTTGGAGCCATTTACACTCATAATACTTCAAAGTGCCGATCTAACAATGATCTTGCCAGCATGGAGGATTATTTTTACTTTTGCTATTGTAACAGGGAAAATTAAACCATCTCATTGTTATTATTTGCGTATGTTTTATTTTTAGTGACCACAAACATTTTCTTTTAAATATTTGTTGGTGTTCTTCTTTTTTTTGAGTAATGAGAAAACAAAATGAAGTTAACCAAACACAACTCTTCCAAATCTTTCTGATATAATATACACTTTTTTGTGTGTTGTGTTGAGAGACTCTAGTTCATGACAGCCTCCTGGGTACATAAATACTGCACAGTTTAACTTTCTTTTTTCTAACGTAAATCTACCCATTAAATTAGATTTTATTCTCTATACCAGCTCCTATTTCTTCACATTTTTTTAAATATATGCAGAGCCCTAAATTACAGTGGCTCTCCTAATAAAGGGCTATTTAGTTATGAATAGAAAAGGAAGATTGCTTCCTGCTTCCTGGCTGAGGAAACTCATGCATACCATAGGTATAGTCAGTTTACATTTACCGTTTTTCCTGTGAGGCATTGATTTTTTTCCCCCATAGATATGGAGTACTTAGAATGTTCAGTAGCTTTCTCTAGGTAACAGAATGCACAAAAGTATGAGGCATGACTCCCTGTTAATTGCCCAAACTGGCGCTAACTCTGGACATGCAACAGACCTCATGACCTAATAGAAGTCTTTGCCCACAACTAGACTGAAGGAGACGATATGAGGGCCTACTTGTGGCCAGTGGTGGAACTCTTAAATTATTTTAGGTCCTTCTGTCTTTAGAACCCAAATGACAACCATGTTATTTTATCTTCTCTTATTGCTAGTGTTATAGTTTATTAATGCCAACATATACCCATTTTGCTTTTCAGGGTTACTTTAGGTGTCTTAGGTTGGTATGATCTAAAGCTTATAAATTCGTATTTTATATATATATAACACACACACACACACACACACACACACCCCTTATCTTTGCCTATTATCTAGTTCTACCTATTGTGTAAGAATTCCTTTAAAAAACCCTATGTCAGCTTCACAAAAGACCTTACTGTGTTTTGGGGGAAATAAAATTGGGAAATAATAAGCAACTGGCTAAGAAGTGTTACGAGAGTATGTATACCACGTTAAATAAGTCTAAGGGTCAAATGTATGGTACCTTATATAGGTAGGAAGAGCAGTACTAATTAGAATAATTAGGGAGAGTTTGGAAGAGTGGAAAAAAGCATTGTTCTAGGAAGGAATTTGTAATACTTAGGTAAAAGCAAAAATGTAGAGCTAAAGATAATCCAGAATACTGTAGCAGCATAAACAAAGGTATAAAAGACTGGCTTGTTTGCGAGTCAGTGAAGACATTGTTCTCTGACAAGTTCATGCCAGATTTTTTTCTTTCTTTGCTTTTTGAGAATAGGGTCTCACTTTGTCACCCAGGCTGGAGTGCAGTGGTGCAAACATGGCTCACTGCTGCCACAACCTCCTGGGCTCAAGCGATTCTCCTGCCTTCAGCCTGATTAAGCAGCTGGGATTTGAGGTACCTCACCACCATACCCGGCTAATTTTTGTATTTTTGGTAGAAACAGGGTTTCGCCATGTTGCCCACGCTGGTCTCAACTCTTGAGCTTCAGCCATCTGCCCATTCTCGGCTTCCCAAAGCGCTGGGATTACAAGCATGAGCCACCGTGCCTGGCCACTCCAATTTTTTAAAGAGAAATCTGATTTAGTGCGGCCTTACTGGGGCTAATTGGATACCTTAAAATTATAAAATGAAAACCACGCTGCATTTGATTCTCAATGGGAAAAACATTGTTAAATCTTCAGAAGAGAGAGATCATGAAGTCCACGCTCTGTGTTTTGGAATAGGAATTTGGTGGGAGGGTTTAAGGATGGTTAGAGAGGGGAGAGATTATTCTGTTTTGTTTTGTTTTTGTTTTGTTTTGTTTTGAGGTAATTGAGACTATGAGGGTTTTAGGATAGCACTGGGGGGAAGGGAACGGTGACTCGAGAAGGTGTCTTACCAAGGTGGAATTGCCTGAATGTAGTCACAGATTGGATAGATTTTAAAGAAAAAAAAAGTTGGCTGGGCGTGGTGGCTCATGCCCGGTAATCCCAGCACTTTGGGAGGCCGAGTTGGGCCGATCACGAGATCAGGAGATCGAGACCATCCTGGCTAATTCGGTGAAACCCCATCTCTACTAAAAATATGAAAAGTTAGCCAAGCATGGTGGTGGGCACCTGTCGTCCCAGCTACTCAGGAGGCTGCTAGGCAAGCAATACGTAATCTAACCAATACACATAACCAACATGTCACAATGGCGTGCAAGATTGGGTGTGGGGGTGGGTGGGTGTGGTAGGGATGGCGTGCTGTAGTAGGGGGCGGTGCCGTTAGAAAACATGGAGTTGGTGTGAAATGGTGAAGATGGCGGTGCATTGGCGGTGTGTAGAACATTGTTGGTTAGGGATGGCGGGGTGTAGCCTTGAAGAAGCATTGCGAGGTTGTGAAGCATGGCGGGTCGCGTGCGCGAGGCGTGAAGACGTCGCGGTGCGCGCGGTGGTGCCTAAGGTATTTGGTGCCCTTGCCTGTGGCCTGTGCACGCCCTGTGGAGGGGCCTATGGCGCTTGCCTGTAGCACGTCGGTGGCGGAGGGGAAGGGGGATTGCGGTGTGTGCAGAAACACGTGGTGCGTGAGAAATGTGTGGATTGCCGGTCGTCCATAGTTACCATAATAATTTTTTTCAAAGCCACATACTATGGAGAGTATTTTACATTCATAATCTATATAGTATTACTTTCAGAACATATACAAAATTCCTACAAATCAAGTAGATCAGCAATTCAGTAAGATATGAGCAATGAAGATGAACAGGAAATACTCTGAGGAAGAAATCTAAGTAATGTATGTAAATGTGAAAATGCTGTACTTCTACTAATCAGGAAATCAAGAATTTCCATGACTTTTCATTTCACACTCATCCAGTTGTCAAAAATGAACAAATATGTTAATACCAAGTATTGGCAAGGATGAAACAAGAATTCCATAAGTGGATATGCAAACTGGAAAAGGAGTGAATTGGTCAGGGTCCCAGCAGGAAACACATGTCACTCTTCAAAGAAGTAATTGAAGAGAGTTTAATGAGTAGACTACTTACAAAGCTGAGAAGAGGGATCAGAGTTGACAAGGGATGCTGATGCCCCATAGGGTTAGTAATTGCAGGAAACTGTTACTACCTTTAGGCCCAAGGATGATGATATAATAGCTGTCCTTATTATAAATAGCCATCCAGCTCAAACTGTGACCCAGAAGACATCCAAGACTCATAAACTACATCCCACCAGGTAGGGAACTTACTTTCTCCAATTCTGCCCTTCTCATATCTACATTCCATTGGCCAAACCCAAGAGAAGCATAAAGTGATGTGTACTATGTTCATAAAGGTTAGTCTCCAAGCAATACGTACTCAGTCAAGGTCAAAACATTACCACCGCCAACAATACCTAACTGAACCAAGTAGGATGATGTCACACAACATTACCACATTGTCATTATT